>JANPWX010000134.1:3137298-3201867 GCA_024734555.1 Trochalopteron elliotii | reverse complement strand
CCCCGGCTCCGGTCCCGGCGCTTACCTGTTCTCCGCAGCCTGGCGGGCACCTCCTCACTCAGACCTGCCGGCCGGGCGCGGAGGGAAGGCGGCGGCTCGGAATGGGAAGCGGCCAAAGAGCGGCGGCTCCCGCCCTCCCCCCGCGACCACCCGGCTGTAGGCGCAGTTAGTTGCCGCAGAAAGCGGCTCTGCTGCCTTTGTTACGCCTCCCCTGGCTGTAGCGCGCTGCTGGGGAGCCCGGGCTGCAGCTGCTTCGCCTTTCTTCTGCTGCTGCCGGTTGCAGTGATTTGCATTAGCCCGGCCCTCATTGAAATGCGGCTCTTCACACCAGCCTCTCCCAGGCGCTCTCCAGAGGGCGGCGCCGCCGCCGCCGCCGCTGTCTCCCCCTCTCTCCCTCCCGTTGCGGGCCCGCTCTTCCATCGGCGCTGCGGGAATGCTGCCGCCGGGGCCGCTCCGGGCAGGGCGCCCTGCCCGCGCCGCGCCGGGTGCCAGCCCGGCCCTGCGGGACCATCGGGCATCATCCCGGCGGGATCTGTTCCCCAGGGGCACATCCCGGCCGCGCCGCGGGTCGCTGCCCGCCCGGCGCCTCCCTCCGCTCCGGACAGCCCCGGCCGGGGAGACGTGCCCGATCGGGGGCTGGCTGCGTCCGGGGCAGAGCTGTGCCTGGCCAGGGGGCATCTGGCCCGAGTCCGAAAAACGCCTAGGGAAGGAGTTTTGGCAAATGTATATGTTGGCATGTCCAGCAGGTTCGCCTGGGCGCGAAGTACTGAAATCCACCGGGTCCCCAAAGCCCCATGACACGGTTTGGGTGCTGAAGGTGGGATTGATGTGGAATTCAGGTATTAAAAGCAGTGGAGCCATGCTTAGTTACATGCTTAGTTAGCCATGCTCACACCACTCGCTTAGTTACAGCTGATCTTGGAGGTGATTAATTTCCATAGATGCTACAGTTTTTTGGCTGAAATTTCTCAGAACATGTATTTGGCCAAAGGCATCTCGGGTTTCATCTGACTGAGTCACTCATCTTAACACCTGAGCCCGTCAGATCTTGGACCATGTTTGCTAAGTCAACCTCCACCCAAAAATTCAGCCATACTTGATGCTTTCTCCTCATAGACTTGTTATTCTTCACTTTAATGTAAACATTACAGTGGTGAGATCCTTCTCGAGGTGAAGGATCTGGTTTGCTCTCCTTTGTGCAGCAAAGACTTCAGCCCTCTTCTGCTTGTCAGGTAAACAGCCTATGGTCCAGGGGGACATGGAAGGGAAGAAAACACAGTCTGTCCCTTCTGTTGGAACTGCTCCACTTTAAAAGAATTAAAAATGCATTAGATCAGAGAGAGGGAATTAGTCTGTAACCTCGTGGTTATGGCACTCATTTGGGAAGGACAAAAGATGGCTTTGTGTGTCTGTATTACAGACAATTTATGTGTTTTATATCCATAAATCCAGAGACAATCAGTGGAGCAGGGACTTAAGCCCAGGGCACCCTGCTCCCTTTGATAGACCTTTAATCAGAATAGAGGCCCCTGTTTAATCTGTCTGAAGGCAAACCAAGGCTTCCCTCCACAAAAAATAGAAGAGGCTCAAAAGAAGAAGGGGATGGAGCACTCCCTTTCTTTTCCCCTAGAGAAGTCCACATGTAGTCTCTCAGGAGACAGGAGATTCCCTAAAGGAGAAAAATGAATTGTTGCCCTGTCTTGATCATCCTGGAGGAGTTTTTTAATCACTAAAGAGAAGAGCAGACAGGAATCTTCTGTCTGCACATCTTTCCTTAGTTTTTGAAAGAGAAATGAGCCCCTGAAACCTTCAGAAAAACCTCTGCTCAAAGGAGTAATAGTACTGAAATACCTGAACATCAAAAAGAGTCAGAATTCAATGTACAATGGTGTCCTCAGCACACTCTTACCACCTAGCTTTGTTTTTGTGGATCTTGTTCTAAGGCACTTAACTCTTCCCCTATGCACAATGAGGTGCAGAGTCCCTTTACTATAAAGACTGTTGTTTTTCAGGTGCAAGTTCCTAAAAAACGAGCATGTCCACATTGAGTATTTCACCAGCTTTTTTAGTCTGTTGGGTTTGAAAATGTTTTGGTCTGTGCTTAGACTAAACTGACATCAGTGATATTTTGTTATAAAAAATAACTTTGTTATACTTGGTGGAAGAATGGAAACTCGTATTAAAAGAATTCTGGTAGTCTTACAGCAAAACTTTATTCTTTAAGCCACTTCTTTTGTAGGTCAACAATCAAATAAAATATTCATGACAGTCTTAAATGGTAAGAAAAAACAGGCAATCACAAAGATTAGAGATGGGAAATACCATTATGGTCCTGAAAAAGGAGTGTTCTTTCAGTGCTGTTTTGCTCAGTTCATTTTAAATGTCTCATTTAAATGTCTTGGGGCTTCTGCTCCCCAAAGGAAACATGCCTTTAAATTTGAATTCCTCCAATGATAAGGATTTTATTTTTTTTTCTGATCATCAGGTTAATGGAAGTTTCTTATGTTTCAACTCATTACTTTAGCTATAGTGCCCTGTATTCACGTACATAATTTATTTCTCCCATTGGTGTTTACATCTCTCTGACATGTATTATTAACATCTAGCCTAAGTATTCAAAATATTTCACAGATGTTCAAGAAAGACCTTCAGTCTGACTACATTAAAAAAAAAAGGTCAAAAGAAAAGAATAGAGTACAAATCAAGGCAAAAGTATAAACCCAGTAGGAAAGTATCTTTTAAAATGTGTTGTTTTGTTCAATTGAAGTTTTGTGTCTAACATGAAGACACAGCACAATAGTGTAGTTTGTTTGTCAAGCATTCTTACCATCCTTTTATTTTTAAAGCACTTTAAAATATGCTTTACCTTTCTTTCTTGTGTTTGTTCTCCATTTGAATTAAAACAATGCAATTCCAGATAGAAACAATGCCTGAATAAAACATTTCAACAGTTATAGAATCATTCTGTTAACATACTGTTTTCCTAATAGAAAATTGTCTTTCTTTGTTGGACAGACAATTATGTTGTTGGACAGACAGAAATATTGTGTATTTCTAAGACCCCTGTAAATGCATCTCCATAAACCACAGTACAGTCATTTCACTTTGGATAAAATAAGTAACTTTGACTTCTCATCTCTGTTAATGTTGATCAAGTTTCTCAGATCTAAGAGTCTTCCAACAGCTTCAACTTTTCAGAACATTTGTAATTTTTGAGCACCTCTGTCAAAGTAGAATTGGAAAGAGTTATGTCACCACCAACACTCCTGTATCTGAAGGCTGTACCAAATGCCTTGGAACATTATTCTGGAGCTTCTCTTTAGTTGGCTAACCACTGTGACCTCTAAATCCTTTTCAGAGTCACCGCTTTCCAGGACACAGTCTCCAGTCTTCTAAACGTGACCTACATTCTTTGTTCCTGCTGAATGACCTTGCATTCAGCCATCTCAAAAAGCACGTTCAAATGATCCTGGCTCACTAAAGGATGTCAATTTCCCTACAGAAAAACTGTTTTTCCTTTGCATTATTTAGTGCTTTATGCATTTCATGTCATCTGAAAATTTCACCATTAATGTTGTTAAATATTTCTTCACATCACTCAAAAATTTATGCAGTGGCAGAGGACAGCATTTTCCGAAATGCGGGGCTCAATCCCCCACGGCAGCCGTGTCAAGGGTGTGTTTACAGCTCACTCCACTCCTTGTCAGAGAGGCACTCAGTTCTCAGGATACCACCCAGGCCAAGGGAACTGGTGCTAACGCTTCCACATATGCCCAGCTCAGCAAACAGCCTGTGCCAGCTCCCAGCAGGGATCTGAGCAACTGGAGCAGCACCAGCCAGCTGGGCACTGCAGAGCCGGGCTGGGATGGGCTGGGCTGGCAGTCCTGGCACCAGCCACACGTCGGGAAAAACTCACTTGTGAGAAACAGCAGAACTCTACAAATTCCTCAGGAATTACCCAGGGGATGGTGGTTAGCTGTTTATACTTGCATTTGTAGATCCGCCATTTAGCCATTTCACAATTAATTATTACGTGCTGCACCGATTTTGTGCAATGCTGGTCACTTAATTACGTTGATATAGTGCTGTATGTCTGTTGCTTCACAGAAGTGTATGTCAATGCAGTCATCTTCATCAATCATATCCAACAATTTCACCCAGAAAGCTGCCCAATTTCACAGGCTCGTTGTCACTAATTACACAATCATTTTTGGTATCGATTACATCACGTATCAGGACTCCATTTGTTTCACCTGTTAGTGATTCCAGCATAGATAGGATTATAAAATCAAGGTCATATTTTTTATGTTGTCCAAATCTAATCCTGGCCTTATCCATGTTTTTATTAACATCCTAGAATTTCTTCAATAGCAACATTAATTGTTCAGGCAGACCAGTAATAGTTTCTTTTTAAACTACTCTTGTACTAAAAATTATTTCCAGATTATTTTAGGCAAAAACATATGGCATTCATGACTGGGATGGGACCATATTATGAAGAAATATTAGTTGAATATTTCTGTCTGCTCTGCATTGTTATTGCGAATTTCACCTCTTTCCTTCTAATAACAGCCCTATGATTTTGCTAGGATTAATTTTTTTTTTAAGTATTTTGATTTTTTTAAAATTCCTCTTTCTTCTTAGTGTTTCTGGTTGTAAAATTTCTCACTGATAATTTCTCATATGTTTGTCGTTGCTACTTCATTTGTCACAGACTTACAACAATGGGCAAAAGAAAAGTTTTTGCTAGATTATTTGTCCTTCTGTGTTTCTCTTCATTGAGGCTGTATTAAAAAAAAGACTACAGTCTCTCTAATTGCACAACTGGATTTTTGAATCTGGTAAAATCAATCACTGTTATAGAGTTTTTTTCTCATTTATTTTCTTGTAAGTGACTTCTCCAAGAAATTAATCTTTTTAAACTGCAGACCAGGAGTTAATTCTCTTTACATAGAGCAGATATAATTACATGCTGATCATTGGATAAAACCTTCTTAAAGTTATTTCTACATCTTTGTCCATTGGAAGGAGGTCCCATTGTAAAAGGAACACATTCAGTGTTGGGAAGTTACCTTATTTCAATTTCACATATTCCATGAATACTTTAACTATGACAAAAATAGACCTTCAGCATGGCTGGTCAGACTAATGTCTCTTTCTTCTTTCAGGTATTATTATTTCAGGTATGAGTAAGAACATGTTTAAAGAGATGTTTTGCTGATTTGATTTGCCCATGTTGGTTACAAGAATTAAACCTAAAGCCCTGTCTTTTGGTTTTATAAATTGTAAATGAACCTTCCATGTGGCAGGTCAAATCCTCTATCCATCCAGAGGTGTAAAACACCTCTATCCATCTCCAAATATTCCTCATTATCATGTTGTATAGAAAGATATATATTTGAGTAAACTCTTCCTATAATTTTTCTGCTTTCCAGGTTGCCAAGAAGCTAAATTAAAATAATCCAGAAGTGTAGGGTCTGACTTTTTGCTGGTCTTTGGTTTGAACCAGTTAAATGGAATTGATATTCTTTTCTGACTGGTAACCTTTAGCAGAAACAATTTAAATAATTTAGAATATGTATGTTAACAATAACCTTAACTCAATCTCAGTGGTATTCACATGCTCTAGGCTGAAGACTGCAGGACTGTCTCTTTCATTTGGAGAGACAGCTGGAATGTCTTATGAATCTAAATGCATAAACTGGTTTGTTTATTTTTAATGACCTAAGAACAGCATATGTGGTAGGGTTTTTTTACCAGCATTTTAAAAATAAGTTAGAGGGGCTAGGGTTGGAATACAATTTTTACAAACGTTACTTTTAAAAAGGAGCTGCTTTCCAAAATAATTTAGAGTGTGAAATTCTTCACCAACTATTGGCACTTTTGAAGTAAAGCCCCAAATATTATATTTTTGCCAAGTGGGTCTTTTCAATCAGAAGAGGGGTGGAATATCACAGTAGCTCAGGCAGGATTTTATGAGGAGAGGGAGGGATTGATGTAAGCTCATCCTCAAGTAGGTAGTCAGCCATTGTGTGTCCCACGTCCCTAAGGGACACAAACAGGAGGGACATAAACAGGAAACACCAGGGAAAAACTCAGGTCATTCAAAGAGGAGAAATGAAGTGGGAAGACTTTAGTGTCACAGGCAGTGTCTCAAATTTTCGCTGCATAGGAGTCGTTTTTTCACCTCCTAGATACAATTTTTTGTGGCTCACTGGCCGTGCGAGGTTGTTGAGCAGTGTCTGCTGGGTTCCACAGCTCCTGTTACAACCAAGTCACATCCTTTGGGGTTTTTCTCAGGGAGGCAATGGAACCATCCTCTCTCACAGTCCATTCCCAGGTTAGGGGGGTAAGGCAAAGCTGTTGCTGTAACAATTGCTGCTCCTTATATTGTCTACAGTGGTGGTCCTTCCACTCAACCACCCCAGGACAAAGAGCTGCAGCAGGTAGAACAATGCATTTCCATTGCATTTGATTAAAGATTTACTTACATTATTACTAAAAGTAAAATTCTGACTAATTTAGAGGAGATTCAACCCTCAGTCTATCATGGCAATCTTAGAGATTTCAGCCTGTCTAATGCCATCAGTGCATGCATAAATAGCAAGTATTATTTTAAGATGCCGAGCAGGAAACAATTTTATTTCCAAATTATTTAAAACATGAAGTCTAGAGAAATGCTCTTTAATAATATCTCTGGTGACGCTAATTTGGCTATTCTTAGCTACCAGAAGGTTGGGTACTGCTGTAAGATTCATCAGGTAAAAGACAAACAAAATGATCACAGATATCAATCCTAAATATTGCTAAAAATACCTAAGGCAATATACAGGCACTAAAAGTTTTGTGTCTGATGGAGAAGACTGCTTTAATTAGCAGTTTTAATGGAGTAATTGGGACTCTTGTGGTGACATGGTTTAAGGTAAAATCAGATGAAAGTATAATGTTTCACAGTCATCACAGACTGTGGTGAGGGATGCACAGACAAATAAATCAGTATATACAGAGGAAAAAGAATGAAAGTTGGAGACTCTCTGAGAGAAACTAAACAGCCAGCAAATGGAGAAGGAAACTAAAAGTAGCTGACAGTCTTCTCATCTTTCCCCATCGAAAGAACTTAAATTCCTAAAACTGGACTCAGACTTTAGAAACCTAAATACAAAACTGAAATGAGACCAACATGCTACCCTGGTGGACAATTCCAGGCACCTCCATTTCTACTGCACCAAACCAGAATTAGCCCAAAATTTGTCAAAAACTTGACCTTGAAAATACTTCAGTCTAAAAGACAATGATTTGGGATGATTCAAAATTAAGTATCTTTAAGAGTTGCTATTTTCGAATTACTTGTTAAAAAATGTAAGGCAAAAGCTCTGGGCTGGCGTAGATTGATGTTTTCTGTAATTTTAAACTCTCTGGAGTTTGTCAGCTCAGTCCTTTGATAATAAATAGAGCCATTGTGATCTATAGGGTAACCATGTTTGTGGGGGGAAATTAATGAGGTGTAGAAGAGAATAGGGTAGCTGCCCAATAATTCTTTTTCTGCCTGTCCATGTGTGTAGTTACATTTTGAAGGTTTTGGTGCAGTCAATGTGAAATAAATTCACATATAGGTTTACAGACAAATGTTGATAAAAAGATGATGTTACTATTAATAGCCATAAAGAAGTAAAAGAAAAATCTTAAGATTGCATTCAAATCATTGTTGATAGAAAAGAAATTGGTAGTAAGTTAATCCACGTGCTCTTTGATAGTAACAAAGCAAAATCTAATTTGCCATGAAAGGGAAATTCAGAGTCCTCTGTTTTGAAGAACTAATTAATTTTGCTTTAGTATACAGAAGTTTAGTGTAAAATATCCCTTGAAAATTTATCAGAAAGGCTGTTTTACATAAACAGAATTATACCTCATTAGAGCTTTAAAGAACCATAACTCATGCATAGTTCAAGTTTGTGAAGATTCAATAAAGGAAGTTATTGAGGAAAAATAGCCTTTCTTTAAGGTTAACAATTAATTTATGATATTGCAGTAAGATAATGGCATTAAAACGTGGCTTTTCTTTCTTTCTTTTTGGTTGGTGTAGGCCTAGGGGAAACTGCCTCCAAATAGTTATTATTGTTTTCTTCCCTCAGTTTAATTTTACCAGGGTTGTTACATTAAGAATTATCTGAACAACAAAAAAACCCACTTCTAAGTTTAATAAATAAATAAATAAATAAATAAATAAATAAATAAAAGGCTGTTTTGGTTTTTATGCTCTGGAGTGCCATTGTGGGAGGAATCAGACATTAAGAAGATATGTGAAGCTTCCATGGATCCAGAAGCTGTCACAGAAGATAGTTTCAACCAATTTTCAATCTTGTTAATTCCACAATTATCAGAGAAGAAGAAGAACATCTCTTTCATTTGTCAGCTTCCTTTTAAAGTATTTCTAACTCTTTAATTAAATTTCCTTTGTAAGAGATCTCTCACAGTGATGTCAAAATTTCCATGATAAATCAAGGTTTCCCTGTAAAGCCAGGAGACAAACACTCCTTTCTTAGTCTGTAACACTGCTGTCTGGTGTGATGGTAACATCTCACTTTTCTAAGTGGCAAGTTATTTTGAGAGTTGAAGAGTAACCAATGTCAAGGTTGCAGAGAAAAGATTCAGCTCAGGTTTTTTTGGTCACTCTGAGTCTGCCTTTATTTGTCCTCTGTGGAATCTCACAGCTCTCCTATCCCTCAAGCTGTCTTGGAGCTGAAGCACTCTATCATCCATGACTAACCCAAAAGGATTGGGTCAGTTTCAGTCAGTAACCTGTGAAGTGTCACACCGTGAAACAGGTCCTGTCTCTCCTCTTAATCTCTGTCTGTGCTACATGCATTTGTGCAGTGTAACATTCTGCTCTCCTGGTCTGACTATCATGTTGCCCAGAGGATATCTTAGCTCTGCAGTTCCTTTCTTCCCTCCCTTCCTCCCTCTGCTCAATCACATGCTATAAGGTGCCAGACACATCCCACACCATACCCCAATCTGTACTGCTCTCTCATGCACAGGAGAAAATACTTAAGGAATGTACAAAAATGTGAATCCTTGTTAAAAACAAAATAAGGTTTATTTTGCAGAAGAAATAAAGCTCTTTGGAATATTTTTTTAACAATCTAAAGATGTGTTTACATTACTTTAAGACATAAAATTTTGTGGTAGTCATCCATGAAGCCTCAGTTTTATCCAAATATATCAAGAAATGGTGACTATGTCTCAGTTTTGTCCTTGCAAATTTGTTTTTGCCTCTGGCTTACAGGGTCCTTTTTTTGCCCTGCTATCATTCTTTCAGCCTGTGTTCTCAAGCTATGACTCTTCTGGCCTTGTCTTCCCAGCAAGAGTCCTCAGGACCTATGGCTGTGGTCACTGACCCCTAACAGCTTATATGTCTGTAAGAGTAGCTACAGTGAGTTTCTTTTCTGCCTGTTTCCTCAGGCACAGTGCTGCCAGATGTCTGAATATAGCAAACATCCCATTAACCAAGAAAAACACATAATCTATCTCAGAACAGCACTAAATTTAACATGGTCATTAAAAAAATGCTGCTAGGGATTCATTTCATAGACCTGCTACTATTCTGCAGCCTACAAAATAAAAGACTAGCATGCCATCTTAATTACACCAAATAATTATGAGTTGCAATCAGAGACTCTTAAGATACATTTACTCCAGAAACTGAGGGGAGCATATGAAAAGGGGAGGGAATTAAAATGAAGTTGATAATAAAGCTGAGATTTTCCTTACTATGCATGTTACCATGTCAACCTGAGTTATGCAGCATCACATTTGAGATCTATTCAAGACCCCTTCAAAAGCTTAGTAACTAACCAGGATATTATAGATGGATTTTCAGCTGATTTTGACATCTTTTGCATGATAAATGCTACTTAACCACATTCTTTTTCTGGTTTAATATCAAATACAACTGAGCAAATGTTTAATTATATCCATGCAGATGGTTTATTATGTAAGAGATAATTACTTGTCCCACTTTTAAAGTACTAAACCATGCAGAAAACACGGACACAATCATTTTAAAACAGCAAGTAACTTAATATAAAGTATTATTTCTTGCACATAACAGAGAAAAACATGAAACCTCAATATCTTGTATGCGTATAAGTCTCAGATGATTTAATGGGGATTCTTTTATGTTACTGTGTGAATATTTCCCCTGTTCTAGCTGCCTTCTTAATGTCAGCAGATCTTTCCGCTGCTGTCTGACAGTGGCCTAAAGCCTTTCATTGAAAATTGAAGCAATGTAAAGTTTGACAGCTAATCATTCAGAAAATGCATCTTTCTTTATTTTTAAGTACTTAAATATATATCATGTTCTTTATAATTTAAAATACCTTACATATGTTATGAGAAGTATTAGTTACAGTTTCAGCATAGATTTGAGTGTTATATAAGCTGGTACACAACAAAAGTTGGTAGATGGATGCTATTAAAGGTTTTTACCTGTTTCCCATGTTAGTTGAGCTACTTAAATATTTTGAGGATCAAAAGATGCAAAAAAATATTACTTAAAAGCAAAAAAAAAGTATCAGCCTGAAACTGAGTAAATTTGCACTCATAGTAAAGAACCTGAACTTATTTTAGTAAAACACTGTATTAAACCTGCAAAAGGGAATAACTTCAGAAATGATAAATCCATTACACAATATTATGACAATCACTTAGCTAGATGAAAGTCGCCAGTAATGTACAAGTGATTAAACACAATTTACCATGAGATGCAGAAAGTTCCCTCACTCTTAAGACATGCTGAAATAATTGTTCTCAGAGCAAATGGAATTTAGCCAGTTGCACATCTTGCCTATATTGTTTCTTGGATGTCCAATGGTGAGAGAGTTTCTTAATCTTTTCCTCAGCACAAACACAAATACCCTTTCTCTCTAGTCAGGTGTCTTATTTCATAACATTTTCAGGAATTCAAAATAGTTTAGTTCTCTCCTCTTCTCCAATTTGATTGCAGTTTACAGTGCCTGCAGACGATCAGGAGGCAGTTGATGAATATGACTTGCTCAACAAGGGCAGCATGCTGGCAGTGATCCTCCAGAAAGTGTGAAGAGTCTCTGTGGGAGAATGGATGGTTCACACCTTATCACTGCCAAAGACATGCTGAAAGTTCAGGTAGGCGCTCAGTTTGACAGTGTTTGCTCCTTACTTTAGAGGAAACTAATTTTTAATTGAGGATTGCTGAATTTTATGAGTTTTATATCTTCAGCTAAACCAGTAGAGAAAATCTCTGTCTCAGCAAATGTCTGCCAGACATTTATGCAATCCCTGCATATTCCTTGGGCAGCTCAGCATATTCCCCAAACATCCATAATCTTGATAAGAAAATTGTCTTCCTATGCTACTTCATATTCCAGAATGAAAACAGGACTAGAGAATAATCAACACTCCCCTCTGGTTCACTCAAGTTATGTCACATTTGCACACAGATAAAATGCAGGAGCATAACCATACTGCCTACTTACTCAAACATGTAATTCCTGGGCTGTGGTTCCCAGGGATCCCATCTTTTATCTAATCCCTAATGATGCTGGATACAGAAATAGTCCAGCAGAAAATAGGTATCTGAACCCAGGATTACTTATGTTGTTGTTTTCTCCCCTTCCATTGGCAAACAACAATAGGGAGCAGGAGGGTGAAAGAAGCAAAGGGCACAGGTGGATTAGAAAGAAAAAAAATCAGAATAATAATTACTTTTCAGTTGTGTGAATAGTTCTGAAAAATGTACCTATGGCAAAAGCTGTGCTTTTGTCAGGCTTATGAGACAAAAATAGTATTGTTAGAAGTTGATAGCTTTATTTTGCACGGGAGCTGAAGTGACCCTTTACAAGCTAAGGCTGAACTCCATATTAAGATGAATCCTTGAATATCTGGTTTGAAAAATGCTTTTTCCTTCTTTTCTCATTAAACAGGGATTGCTTTACTGTTGCTGGGCATACACAGTGAGCCCTTCAGTTTCCCCATGGCCACATACTGTATAGTGCAAAGCTGGAAGAATTGCCCTAGATTCTCCACCTTTTCTACTGTTCTGTCTGTGTAAGAAGCCATGAAAAATGCAGAAAGAAATGTAATAGCGATTTTCCTGAACTCCCTGCAGAGTTTTTGGTGTTCCTACTTTTTCATTCTCGAGCTAGAGAGGAAACAAAAAGTCTCAGGGTGAGAAAGCACAAAGCTAGGTAAAGAAAAAAGAGGAAACAAAGTAAAGATAAGCTTTAAAACATATGCTGCATATTTTAGTATTGTAATTGTGTGTGATGATAATATGCCTGTAAAAAGCCACTGGTCTAATCAGTAGGAATGTGTGCTCTTATGTCTATTTAATATCATATGCTCTCAGAGATGCAAGTTAAAATGAAAATTATGAATATAGTTTTTAGAGAGCACTAATTTCTGCCCATGTTGGGTCAGCCCCATTTATATTTCATGATGTACCAACTTAAAATGAAGAGGTGCAAACTGTCTACCAAACTTAAGTAAAGTAAGTTTAGTAGATGATACTCTGAATAAATCATGTACATGATTGGTTTTGTTATGAGATACTACAGATTAAAATACTCTCCCTTAGGTAAATAAGGAGTCCTGGCATGTTTTCCCACAAATAGGATTTAGGAGACAAAAGCGGAACAGGTATATTCCTGAATTTATGAAAATTTAGACATGTGTATGTGCTGAGAACTGAGGGACTGCATAGCTCTATGGCAAAGAGGGGGTGATTGCCATGTGGGGGCTGAGAGGAGGAAACAGGCTGCTGTGTTGAAAACTGAGGGGGAGAGTGGTTATATAAAGATGAAAGATAAGGTACTGCCTATAAGCCTGATATAAGAAGATATACTTTGGAAAGAATCAGTGATAATGAGACATAAACAGGAAAAGGAAAGGGTATATGTGTACGCCCATGTACACACATCAGACACAATGAAAAATAAGACAAATATTAGTATTTGTACATGTACTCTTATGTTGTACATCCTAGCCTCTCCGTCCTTTTTATTGTAAGTTTTTTATATGTATTTTTTCCCTTGGACACAAGAATGAGCTAAAATTCAAAGAAAAGCAAATTGCCTTGTTTGGGTTGTGCTATTTTGTTTCATTTTTAAAATGAAATACAATATAGCAGATTTAAAAGGAACTTAGTCTATCCCAAGCACCCATAAATCTAACCCTCAGAGAGCCAGGGTCAAACCTATGACATGTATAATACATGTAACATACCTGGTCTTTGAGAGGTACAGCCCAATGGTTTCTCAGGCTTTTATTTGAAAATGTTTGCCAAGGTGTGATTTGTGCGCTACTCGCAAGCATATGCTTCCTATATTAACAGTGGTAAAGAAAATACTGCCATTTATTTTATGATTCAGTATATTGCAGTGGAGGGCCTTTGCATGTGCCTGTAATACAAATGGTGTATAAATAACCCCTAAAAATAGAGGGGGGTTGTAGTGGGCCACTGATATAAGGTATTCTTTTATCTTCTTAGTCCCAGTTTATGTTGTATTCAGGGAGTTCTTATTCTTGCAAGTATCAGGTTATGTGTCGAGTGTTAAGGCATTTATAAAATTAACAGTTCTATTATACCAACAATTGGAAACTGGCATCAGTTGTTATCAGACCAGTAGCCTGTGGAAATGAGAACTGTGTGATAATGGGAGAAGGGGCTATGTGTGGACATTGATCTCTGCCTCTCCCTCCTAAGCATTCTGGAGAGCCTATTCCCACAGAATGGCTGGGTTTTAGCAGAGGGAACATGGCTGTGTCTTGCCATAAAGACAAACCCTTCACCCTTCTGGCCACGCTGTTCTGAGCTGAAGGACTCCGTACAGAATGACAATACCAGGTCTGCCTCAAGTAATGACAGACAGCATCTTCTCAGCTTAGTTTCTACCCTAGATCCTCCTAAAGCTTTAATCCTAAAGCTTGTCCTTCATCCTGGTGTGCCTCTGTGATCATCAGATACTGTCTCATTGTCTCTTTTGCTTTTATTATCCTGGTAGAATATATTCATGAAGTATTCCAATGTATCCTTGATGACAGGCTCAGAGTCTCTGCTGCCTTCTTTGGAGACACAAATTTGCAATAAAATACAATAAAATTAAGAACTGTGATGATAGCCTCTGAATATTGTCCTACTTTCCCCAAAAGGGACAAATGAAAACTAAATAGGAGATGAAAGTTTCCATTCCTCAGGGTTGTTGCTACAGTCCTTGGTTATGAAATTTCAAGGGCTGGAGGTGTGTTTCTGCAATTGTATTCCAGATTTCTGTGAACTGTCTTCCAAAATCTCTGTTCAATGTTTTCTTTCTAAGATTGGATTTGAAAAAGAGGTGAGTAGATATATTTTATGTTTCATGTTTTATCTTGACTGCAGCAGCAAAAATGCATCATCAGACTGAAGATATTTGGAAAGTAATATTTCTGATGCTCACATTAATTGTAAAATAAAACCAAGTCAATTCTCCTTAGATTTGAAGCATCTTCCTCAGTAATTACAGATACTGAACTTGGATGTTTAGCAAGTGATAGAAATGCTGCTTAAGTGGGGAATTTGTAAAACAAAATATTTTGTTTTCTAAAAAAAAACCAAAGAAGCAGTTTCTAAATAATGAAAAAAAAAATCGAGAACAAATATTAGAGTGTTAAGATGAAGAAGACATCCAAAAGTAGAGCTGAACATAGCTGAGATAGTGTCCTGTCTAATAGAGGACAGATAATACCACTATTAAAAATCAAACCAGAATTATGACTTAGCAGAACATTTGCCTATATGCTACTTGAGTATATAATGAAGCCTGCTAGAAATCAGTAAGCCTAATTACTTAAATCTTTGCCTTTAATGTAACAGTACACAGAATTTTACTTTGTTTAGAAATAACATAAAATAGTGCGTATGCCTAGTAGGTTAAGAAAGTGCAAGGGATTGAAGAAAAAAGGGTAATTATATAAAGAAAGATTATTTGTGCCACTCAAAACTGTGAGAACAGCCTTGATGAATAAACTCAGTTTCTCTAAAGCATACCTAAGTTTGCAGAGCCGAAAAGCTATGCTGAACTGTTCATCTTAGGTTTGCACATTTGTATCAAAGAAAATCCCACCTTGATTCAGCACATTGTTAACAGTAGCAAAATTCTTAATAAAATTTCAAGGGTTGCAGGAGCAGTAGACCTTTGGCATATGAATGAAAGCTGGGGATGGATATAACAAAATGTAGTTTAACTGGACACTCAGTTTAGATCAAAAAGCATCCATTTTATTATAGGTAAGCATTGTGAACCCAGGGGACTTTGAAGTCACTGGACTGCAGATGTTTTTATTTAGAGGTCATGATGGCACAAACCTATACCACTTTTACTCTGAACACAGTTTGGGACCCAGTGTAAAAAACACCTGAGTACACAACTAATCACTGAGACCTAATGGAGCTGTTTGCATTAGTAAAGTAATATTATTGCAGAAGTGTATGCCCAAGACAAACAACTTCTGTGGAATGATACACATTGAAGTGTGTGGATGCCTCACCAAGGTACAAAACCTATGAAACAGGCTCTGTGGGACCAAAGCACACATATTTTTGGCAGTAGAGGGTGGAGCAGTGGAGGGGAAGTTCTTCTGTTGGTAGTGTGTTGCCAGTAACACAATTTTGAGTTTGCCATCAGTTGCCAGAATAACTGATAAAGTTATTTGGCAATAAAGTTATTATTATAGTATCTTTGGCTGTACGTGCATTGCTAAATGCATTTCCCACAGGGACAAGCCTGCAAAACCAGATGGAGGACGGCTCCTGTCCCCACTGGGAGTTCCCCTGCCTGAACAAGCTGGCTGCATCCAAACCAAGCCCTGGGCTTCCTCCTCAAGGACCTACATGGTACCCTCGTTGCTGAGAAGCATAATTGGTTTCTAATAGCTTGCATGTTCTAGTAGAAGTTAAAAGAAATTGTTTTAGTCTATCAAGATCGATATTTTTATAACATGAAAGAGAAATAATGTATTACCTCTTTTGGGGAGACATGTAAGGCTGCTTGAGGCTGCAAAGCCCAGTGAGACTGAGTTACAAGAATGTAATGCAGAAGTTAATAGCTTGTGTAGGGTCATATCATCCTTGGAGAACACTATTTGGACTGAATTATCCCCAGAACTACACATAGACTTTATTTTGTGGGGAACTAAATGTTCTAGTCCAAAGGAGTGCTTACCCTGAACAAATGTATAGGATACAGATGATCTGGGAGCCAAGACCCAGAAGACAACAGGAGGAGTAAGATATCGGGTAGTTCTGAGGTACCCCTCGAGAAAAGGTCATGAATACACAGTTCCCTATTACCCATTCAGAGACGCTAATAGCTCTGAAAAAATAGAAACAAGTCACCTGTGAAAAATTACAATATGAATCTTTATTGCTTTTCCTCATTCCACTCCTGCCATATAAAATGGCTTCTGTTTGACCATCTCTCTCTTATGGTATCCCTCTAGGATTAAAAATAAATGCATTTAAAAATTACTTTTTCATCTCCTCTTATCACAGGCTCAGGATGACTTTTAACGAGAAATACAATTGCAAAGAAATCTAACTCAGTGCCCTGCTCTAAATTAATTAAAATTGTTTGTGACTTTCCTTTAGCACTGCTCATATCACTAGAATCAACCACTTAAATGGCACAGGGGTTACAGATTTCAGCTTCACCAATTCTGTAATTATGAAAGTCAGTGTTTTGTCTCCTGTTTTGAGAAGTAAAATAATTTAATTAATCATACAAGTACGTATGAGGAGCACAAAAAGGTGTGAGTTAGGAGATCCACCCTTGACTTAATTCAAAGCTGTAGGAGACCCATGAAGAACAGTCATTAAGAAGGTGAAGTTCAAAAAAGTTTTTTGTGCTCTAAGCATCTGAACCCTTTCACACGGGCCTGTGCTTCCCATAAAGTGCACATGGGGAGCAAGGAATATCAAAACAGGCTGCAAAGCTGGGTGAAATGAACATTGCCTAAAGTTTCTAGATCTCAGTAGGTTTTAGGGGTGAGGGTTGCTGAGTGTTTCACCTGTGAAGACTGACACTCCTGGACATGCAATGACACAGGGTATTATGAATATGCACAGAAAGCACTGAATGCCAGAAAGAAAAGCTATCAGTCAACCTCAGGTGCCTCAGTCCTTAGGAGAGAGCTGTACAGAGAGTTACTGGCACAAGACTGATATTTTCCTCCATATATTCAATGAGAGGAGAAAATTGACTAAAAAAATCATTGTTATCTCTAAGAAAATGAGCAGCAGATTGCAACAGAATACAGCAGATTTCAATCTACCGGGCACAGTAAAAAATAAAATGTATTAAGATGCCTTTAACTGCATGACACAGGTGCAGGAACACTGTATTCTTTGATACTCTATTTCACCATTATGTAAAATAATGAAATTAAACAACAGCTCTTCAGGCTCAGGAGAATTTAAATATTAATATTTCCTGTAGAAGACTGTTCTTATTAAAGTACATCTTTTACAAATTAGGTTTTGTGAATGAAGAGCAAATTCAATTCACATATTTCAAAGTTACTTAAAATTTATTTCCTAATGGAAGCTCTTATTATAAAATTAACTTTTTTAGCAGAACAAGAACCCATCAGAGAGTAAAAATCATTTGTTTTAAAAAGACAAGTTCTACTATAGTTACATCAGAAATCACCAAAAACTAGTAGAGCACTATATAAAATTATCGTATTAGAAACTAAACTGTATGGGGTTAGAAAGCTAGATGATACTGGGAAAAGTTTCAAGAGGTAATTGGTTTGTTTCAGTAAAGCTCTAAAGTAAGTTTCATTAAATCAAGCAATGTTTATAGAAAACAACATCAACAGAAATCAGTTTCATGGCAAAAATCGTTGCATATTACACAGCACCTTTGGAACCTCTGTGGTATTATGCATTGTTTGAAAATTGTGCTTTCCATCAACTACATTTCAGGTAAATTAAGCTGTTCTTGAACAACTTAGAAAATAATTTAGACAGTTGGTTGTTCATGTCAGATCACCACAAGAAAAAAAAATCTTTGCTGGGTTATGCAACATATTCAGGAGCTTTTGCAGTCCCCAAGTCAACAATGGGTCAGGAACAAAATGGGGTAATAAGGAGTTACATGATATATGATAGTGCTCAACCTCACACCTTGTGACCAGGTGTGACACCAGCAAAATACCTGTACTCCAGATTAATCCAGAATTGCAAAAGGCAGAGTAAATTAGATGGCTCAAGATACTGCTTCTCAGGTTACTGATACCAGGCTGGGATAACAGATAAGACTGTACTTTAGATTAGCAGAACCCTTACATTTCCCATGTTCCTCCACTGCAGTGTTCCTAAGCAAGAGATCAGCTTTGTTCTCAGTAACTCTGAACTGTCATGATGTGACCCTCAGAGAGGAAAGAACAATTTCAACTTTGTAAAGAACAATTTCAACTTTGTAAAGGAAGATCTTAAACAATGAGTAGCATAGCATTGTTGCATGATTTATTTTAAGTATTACACAGCTAAAGCTTAGTGAATCCTACACAACAATCTGGCTGAACTTCACCAGTCTGAATTTGGCCCATTTTTTTTGTCTAATACCTTGTACATTTTGGGCTCTGCACATTCATCTTCACAGTGTAAGAGGCACAGAAAAATATCTGGATAACTAATTAATAAATATTAAATTATTTATATATTATACAAATAATATATAGTATTTGTGCATTCCAAGTTCTTTGGAATTCTTGGTTGTATAGAACAATTTAAATTTCATGTTTACTGCAACAGGTTAATTGTCTGAATTGGTCATAAATTACAAAAACTTCAATATTTTAATATTTATTTCAGCACAACAGTGATTGTGCTCTCATTTTCTTCACACAAATCTTTAGAAGAAGTATGAGAAGTGCCTTATTTATATACTAAAAAAAAAAAAAAAAAGAAAAGAAAGAAAGGAAAAATGTGTCCATTCAACTGGGTTCATGAATTTAATTAAACTGATTTTTAAACACAGATAATGCTCAGATTAGCCTTCCATCCTGTATTCCAGATAGAATCTAGATTGTGTTCTGTGCTCTTCTGATGCACAAGATTCCATAGTGGATTCCCACAGGATTCCATAGTGACAACACTGTGTGTATTTGTAGACTATCTTCAGATTCCATTTTTGTGGCTTCTAGAAGAATCTGTCCTTAACTGTGCATGAATCTGCCAAGCCCTCCCATCACCACTGACAGTCCACAGGCAATCTAGTGAGCTGAATTAATTAGGAAATGTTTGGAGGTTTTTTAAATTCTTCATTTGGATACTAAGTAATTTTGGATGCTTTTAGGCATCATGCCTGATTGCTCTTAGGCATGTCACAATATTCTCAGACAAAACAGACAAGGTTTTCAGCACTGTGAGATGAATCCGACCTTGTATTTATCAGTCAGTTAAAACTTCTATGTGATTATTTGCTTCACTCAATACACTTTTATAAGTTAATTTTGTTAGTGTCTTTATTACATCCACTTCCCATTTTGAAAATGCCCAAGAACTACATGGAATTGTTTCAAATTAATATTGGGCTCGGTGTGGCAAACTGAATCGTGGTTGTTACTATGATTTTATATTCCAGCACTGTGAGCTCAATTGTTTTCCAGTACACTGCATGTATTATTTTACAGCAAAGCTTCAGGGAGCTTTTTGCTGCTGAAAGCCTCTTGCAAATTCATTCTATTTTGACTGGACGACAGGATATCAGCAGGGGATGACTAGAAACCAGCAATAAGAGAAAAAAGTTTTCCTCTCAGAGACTCAGACTCAGCTGGAATGCAGACTTCCCTTTGGATGGGGAAGAATTTTTAATTATGTAGAAAGAGTAACTGTAAAAAGAAGAAAATGTAGATAATTAAGGACTGGCTTCACCTAACAACAGCAAGCATTCAGCTGATTATTTTCAAACAGAAATTAATTATGACAATATTCAGAGTATGAGCAATAAACTACTTCATCAGGTATTTTTTTCTGTTTCCTAGAATCAAACACCCCAATGTGACTGTGTCACTTAAACTTTTATAAAGGGAAGAAAGTCCTCTGAATCTGCTTATGTATATTCTGATCAGCTCATGGAAATGTCAGAATCTTCACACAAGTAACTGGTGTGTGAAAGTCTTCAGCATTCATAGGAAAAGGGAATAAAAAAGCCTGGATATTCTGCCTTCACTGTAATCACGCGGGTTTGTGATCAAATGGTACTACTGCAATTTGAAGAAGTTGAGGAGCAAGTCCAGAACAGAAGTTAATCAAAGTAATGAGACAGCAGCTGTTAGAAACTGGCCTTCTTTGACACAGGGGTGTATTGTTGGCTTTTGGTCATCTTGTCCACTAAATCCACCACATCCTTCTCTGGAAAGCTGTTTTTCAGCTGTTGGTCCCCAGCCTGTGTTGGTGCCTGGAGGTTTTCTATTCCAGAAATTCAAGTCTGAATTTGGTTTTTTGTTTTGTTTTGTTATGGGTTTTTTGGTTGGTTGCTTGGTTGGTTTATTTGTTTAGATTTTTTTTTTAGTTTTTGAGGTTTCTGAGGTTCTTAAAAATCCATAAGTCAACCTATACTCAACCCTAAACTCACTGAAACTTTTATAGATTAAAAAATAAGTTAAAAATAAAAGCAATTAAAATACATTTTCCTCAGATGGAAAAAATTCTTCACTGAAAGGCTTGTCAAGCATAGGGACAGGCTGCCCATGGAAGTGGTTGAGCCACCATCCCTGCAGGTATTTAAAAGACATGTGGATGTGGCACTGAGGGACATGGTTTAGTGATGCACTTGAAAGTGCTATATTTACAAAGATCTTATCCAGCCTAAAAAGTTGCATCATTCTATGATTCTATGGTTCTTGGAAGCATTGCAAACCTGCAAGGCTGCATTCTGCTAACCACTCAGTAATGTCTGAATGCAATTGGTGATCCTAGCAAATAACTCTTGGTTGGAGAATTACTTTCAAGAAACAGAAGATCAGTAACTCAGACATAATACTTTAGTTCATCTTCAGACCCACCATTTTGCTTTGACAGAGCAGCAGAGTAAAGATTTCATTTTAGGAGGAAATACAGGGCTGAAGCAATCTTCTCAATTTTTTTTTTCCAAGCTTCGGGGTTCTTAGATCAAATATTTTCCTTCTGAAAGTAGACATTCTTACTTATGAGCCTGATATCTCTGTGAGACTTACCTTTATTAACAGTCAGTAGGTATGGGCAGCTACAACCACTTCAGGAAACAATGTTACTGGGATCTTTATCATGATTATGCAGATACTGGTAAAAGATTTTGCTTTTAGGTTCTTCATGGACCTAAATGGACATGGACAAACGATGGACAATGATGGTAGTCAAAACAGCCTTTAATTAATTTAACAGCCTCTTCTTATTTGCAAGAATTATACTTCACTGGAAACAGACAGGTTTTTTATTCTGCCTGGAATAAAAAAAAAAATTATCTTATTATTGTTTTATGACTTGCAGAACAGTTTCTCCGATGGCAAGGGTAATCAAGGTGATGGAAACCCACACACTTGATTCTCACTCAGTATATTAAAAGTGTGAAGAGGCAAGTCCTGAGCTCCTTAAATTAGATAAACTTCAACTGAAAAAAAAAAGGCACCTGAATAGTAATTCACACTTAAGATTAAATTAGACACACAGGAGCCACTTTTTAATCTGACTCTCAGCTTATATTTATGTTGGTTATAATTATGTTGGTCATATATAAACTGAGTGAAAAAAAAATCACATTTTACCCTGCCCAGATAAGCAAACATTTAACAAAACATATTTATATGACATGTTAGGAATGTTCATGTCACAAATTTCAAAATTTGCTTTACCCTGATAAATTCTCTCTATGTACAGATGCATAAATGCATACTGTTTCATACTGTTCTTCAGTGCTTCCAAACACTCACTGAGAAAATAAAATTCTCTTTAAAGGTTAGTGATAGATAAATTCTCTGAGGAGAACAAAGGGATGAGGCAGGTCCTCAAAAGACACGGTTGAGGCATTTTCAAATGACAGGAACTGTTGGCAGCACCAGAACAAGCAGAAATAAGTAATCTTATAACCTCTTATTAATGCTTACATTTTTGTGCCTGAATCAAGCCTCTGGACAAAGACTGCATGCTTTGGTTAGATTTTATTTGTTATTTAACTGCAGCGGTGTCCACTTGTCCAAGCACAGCCAGCCCCGGCACCGCTGCAAGCCAGCGGGACTTGGCAGCCGAGGAGCGTTAGCGTGGCTAAGGCAAAGAGACAAAAGGAGGGACTCTCCAGAAGTTACACCAAACCAGAGTTTATGGGAGCCAGGACACAGCCCTCACCTCATGGTCGGCGCCTCAGGAGAGACAGCTCAGCCCTCGAGGCGGGCCCTTATAAAGGGAGCTGGGACTCAGGGGAGGGTTCAGCAGAGAGCCAATAAGGTGTAACAGGGGAGTGGCTGATAACATAACAGACATATATAATAACAAATCATGGGGAAGTGGGAGGGGGAAGCCTGGATCCTGCCCAGTCACTCGACGCCTCTCCTAGAATCTTCCAGACTCAGGGAGAGGCCCCTGAGCGACCGACAGGACCAGGGGGTTACATAACTTAAGATTGACAGCTAACTGTCCTTAGGGGAGAGCTTGGGGAATAACCAATCAGGGGACTGTAACTGGGGGAGGGTAGGGAGAAGTCAGAAACAAGTAACAAAAAGGGGTACAGAGAACAAACGCATTTGCAATTAAATTCAACTTATAGTTCAACATTAAACTAAGAAAAATGCACCCCCACATTTAACTTTTACTGATTTCCTGTTGTTAAGTAATCCAGAGCAAATCATACACACTATGCTGGAAATAATGTCTGTGTTCCATCCTGTCCATTCCACAGCAAGGAAGGAACTCTGGTGGAGATGGTCTAACCTATACAGAACATTATCCCACCTTCTCCTAAGAGCTCCTGGATCGTATTGAGTCCATTCCTGTGGCTGTCCTGACTGTGGACATCTGGGATGTGATTGATAGATGGAAGCTGAATCTAATGGACAATTGCCTTTCCATTCCAGTTAGATAGATGTCCTTTACTTTCCCTGAGTCATTGACCTTCCATACAATTTTTCATTCCACACATCCTTACACACATTCATGACTGTTAATTTCAGGCGCTCAGCTGAGTTTTCTCAAAGGTGAGAGGGAAATGTCAGTGAAAATGCACTTGCCTCAAAAATGGAATCATTTTCTAGAAGCAATTCTCTTTCTTTCTTGGTCTTGAGAGGGGATCTTAAGAACATTTTCCCAACTTAAGGCGAGGTCATAACTCCTATAGGCTTATAATTGGATAATTCCCTAAACATGAGGAAAAAAAACCACCCCCCTACCACCCGCTCCCCTCCCCAACAGATTGTCTAAGTTTTTCTAAGATTTCTGGAGCTCACTGAAGTAATACTAAAAACATGATTTCATGTAACAGCATCAAAAAAGAAAAAGAGTCCTGGCCAGTCAGATTTTGTCATCCCTGACAACTGTATCCTCCTGCATGCACCAAGTGCTTTCACTCATGAAAACCTGTCTTAGCAAAGCTCGACTTGCAAATATGGAGAAATGACAAGGTTCTGCTTGGTACTACTGTTTGTTTTAAAAACTGCCTGAAAGACAGTGGTGAGGGCTGAAATTAAAGCAGTCATCAAGGAAAGTGGGATGCTGGCATGAAAAACTGGTGCAACCTGCACACACCCACCATCAGAGAAAGGAGTAACTTACGGTCTTTTTGAGAGAGTGTCTTTTAAGCAGTCTGCAACTGCTTCACTCCTTTTTCTCTATCTCCATGGAGCTCTGCTGCAAACTGGCTGGCTGACCTGATGGGAAGGGGAAGATGGGCACCTGTGTTAAAAAAAAAATTACAGTCACACACTGCCTATAAACCAGCCCAGCCAAGGTCTTCAGCAAGATCCTCAGGACAACTCTAAAGCATCTCTAAATTTTATTATTCCTTTTTGTCTGTGAATGGAAACCCAAAGGTCACTTACATCAAATATGGTTTGGGACTCATAAAGTAGCAGTGCAAGCTATCAACATTTCTTTAACAAGGGTATTGCTAGTGGCTTCCTGGAGTCTTACATTGCCTCCCTTGTTGGCACAAAGCTCCTCTGGCAGCTGTGATGAGTGAAAATTCTCCCTCAGTGGCTGTTGTGTGGTCATTTCTACTGAATTTCTTCCAAGTGCTGTGTTCTGGTGTTTTTCAGCTCATTAGAGAAGGTGATACATAATCCTGGGACACAAGTCTGGCCCTGGTTTCTGGAGACCAAAGCACGGCACAGCATAAATATAAAACTGTCTGAGCTACTTGTGGGAATGCTTCCAAGTAACTCACAGCAGGGTGCCAAGGGACTTGGTCTCAGGCAGCATCTATGAGAGATCTACATAAACTTGGTGCCATTGTGATGTCACATACAGTCCCACAAACAGCACTCAGAAGAACAATGGCCCAGGGTATTATAAGATTAAGAAAAACTACTCCTGGTAAGGGACAGGTTATACACTTGCTAAGATCATGGAATCGTAGAATCCTAGAATGGCTTGTGTTGGAAGGAACCTTAAAGATCATCTCGTTCCAACGCCCCTGCCATGGGGCAGGGACAACTTCTCTAGACCAGGCTGATCAAAGCCCAATCTGGGCTTGAAGACCTCCAGGCATCGGTCACCCACAGCTTCTGTGGGCAACCAGTGCCAGTGTCTCACCACCCTCACAGTAAAAAATTTCCTCCTAATATCTAAATCTACTCTCTGGCAGTTTAAAACCATTACCTCTTCTCTTCTATCCCTACATCCACTTGTGAAAATCTCTCTCCTGCTCTGTTGCAGGTGTCCTTTGTGTTCTGGAAGGCTGCTACAAGGTCCCCCCAGAGCCTTCTCTTGTCTGGGCTGAACAACCCCAACTGTCTTTTTGTGCATGATGAATAGACCTGGTGTATTGACACTCAGCAGTGAAGAAGCATAATTGAGATACAGATCCTGAAGGACCCACATCTGTCAGGAATACCTCTGGTATTCCTGTAACAGTCTGGTGGTGATGGAAGCCCAGGCATCAGATGCCTCTTATGAGTCCTTTCATGGCTTTGAAGTGTTTTTGCGTGTAATGATAGGAAGTCATAATGACAGGGAAGCATGGGGAAAAATTTTTAGGCAGGGTGTACAATACTGTAAAATATCTAGACTGAGTTCTGAGTGCCTGAAAAATCCTATTTTGGATACAATTTTTATAACCAGATAGTACTTGAAGAATTACTAAAACATCATTTCCCCCCTTTTATTTGCTTCGGGAGATCAAAGTAATAACTTCATAGTAACACCTTTATTTGATCATAGTTGGAATACTAATAACTTCACTTATTTTCTGGTTAAAATAATCAGAAGAGTTTATATTCTCGTTGAAAGCAAGCTGTGTTGTACTAGTTGCTTAATGAATTAACAATACTGACCATCTTGGCTTCTTCTGGCAGGGAGAAAGCAGCTCAAGTTCCTTCCAAGGAAAATAATCCCATTTCACTACGTGTCCTTGTTTTGTACCCCAGTGGAGGAGCTCAGAGGCAAAATTCTTGCATTCCTTGAAAATTAATGTTTATAGGAGTTGTACATCATGACTTCTCAGCATGATCCAGTTAAATTTTTCCAGTTAAGTCAACTTAAATATATTGCTTAGTCTTCTATGTCCTTTACAGACACTCATACGTAGTGTTTGCTCTTTACTCTTTTCCTTATTAAATTATGAGATTGTAAAATCAGCATTCAGAACCTTGGTAAAAAGAACAGCCAAATAAATTATTAGTTTGAAAATTCTTTAACCTTCATTTTAAGTGCTCCATATTGCAGTGACGAATCATAATCTGATAGTGGGAGATATTTCACTGTATTGGGTTTGGATTTTTTCTAGAAATCTTGCATGTTGGAAGTGATTTAAGTGCGTTGCATGTTTTCCCTGCCAACAAGTGGTAGTTTCAAACCAGCCAGGCTGATGTACATGGCAGTTCTGTAGGGAGCTCTGCAGTGGCAGTCATGGTGTTTTGTTTCTGACAATAAATTCCTGCTAACTCATTACTGGAAGTTTGAAAACGCCTCAAAAAAGACAGGCTTGTGCTTTCATCCTTCCAAAATTTGGGGGAGAAAGAGCGTGTGCTATCATTATAGTCACGCGATATTTATTTCCTATCTAGCTAAATGCCAACCTTTTAAAAATCCGGCTTAAAGACTCATTTCAACAGCACACATCAAAGGCAGATTCTCAGGTGAGCTGGATGGTGTGGAAAAGTAGACAACAAACAGTAATTTACAGACATAGAGAGTGTCCAGCTGCAAAACCACATTTCTGTGTTAATCTTAAAGGGAGTTCAAGGAAAGTTGAGAGCTTAATCTGCTCTTTGTTCTTCTGGTCTATTTTTGCTTTGGAATGGGGAAAAAAGTTGGTTTCACCTTTCAGTTCTTATGCAACAGAACAAATTTATAAAAATGTTTACATTCTTTCCTGAAGGTTTTTGCTCTGACTGTGCCTATTATAAAAGTGTTGTAACAGCAAGAGCTTAAAAAAAATGTTTCTTGCCCTTAGGTTGTGCAAATAGCAGCACTGTGTGCCCTCTGCCAGCACGATTCAGTGACTTTTAAGATGAAAAAGAGGGCCTTTACAACTCAGTTGGTTCTCCTTCCTTAATAACAACATTTTCCTAAATCTACCAATTTTTTTTCTGATGAAAAAAATTTCAAAGAAAAAAAAAGAAGCAAAGAAGTTGAGGAACACATGGACCACAGGCAAGCCTCATTCAGTTTCCAGCTCTTTGAAGAAAGAAGCAGAAGGCAGAAAGCAGAACTTTGTCATATAATGTTTTGTTATTTCCTCTGCTTTTCAAAGCACCTTGGTTATTTGATCTCTAGCAGAGAGGCACTGTAGCCATTTTTTGACACCAGAGGCTTGTCTTTATATACCCCTTTTATTTCACAGTGAATGGAAAGAGAAACTACTGACTGATCTTCAAAACCACTTGCAAGCAAAATGGCAAGCTATCACACTCTTGTTCTCTTAATTTTTCCTTCTGAGGCTCACTTTAATTTTTTTACTTTTGTTTTGGATTATGCTCACCCAATGAATGCATTACTACTTGACCTTTAAATGTCAAAATCCCTTTGAATGGCATTACTGTGAACTCTGGAGCCATACACCACATGTGCATGGCTAATATACATAGGAATCAATAGATATATTTCATGATGCATAGCCAGGCTTATGAATTCATTTTATTATTCCTATCACCTCCCCACCCCCACAAAAACAAGTTTTCAACTAGCTACTGCTATTTTAAGAAGAGAGTAGGGAGAGAATATACTGGCAGGCTGATTGACATAAGTCAGCCAACTCTTCCAGCTAAAGGTCTGAGTCTGCAAGCTGTTTCTTGTGGGTGGATCTCTGTGCTTAGATTGAGAAGCCTGAAGAATTCAAACTGAAATCAGCTAAAGCTAAGTTATAAACCATAAACTCACACTTTAAAAGATATTCAAGTGAAGAAACACTTACAGAGTGAAGTCACTTTACATATTATTATTATTATTACCATTTTCCATTTGCTTCCAATCAGTTTTCATGTGCAAGTGTTCTCCATATTTTTTGAGTGCATTTCTCTCACTTTGGGCAGTAAGAAGAGGTTTCCACCTCTACATCGACCAGGACAAAATCCAAAATCTGAGCCAAATATCCTATCTCTTTCCTTGAAAAGGTATGGAGAAAGTCAGAGCGGAGGAGCCAGAGATGAGGAGGGAACTGAAAGTATTCCCAGTACAGTTGACAGTTCCATTCAGGCTCATGTCCCAAACCCGAGGTTCTTTGGCAATGATTCAGACATAAGGGTTGTTCTGTACCAATCTCAGCTAGGACAGAGTAGCAGATTTTGCCCAGTTCTCATGCCAGTAAAGAAAGGAAGATTAAAGGGCCTTTTCCTCCATCAGTTTCTGAAGCAGAATGTGACAGATTTTGAAACCATTAATTCAAAGTAATGCCCATGGCACTCTACAGAAGAGACTAGGGATTTCTACTTGTGGCTGTCCTTTTGCCTGCAAAAGTGGACTGCTCTGTTTTACCCTTTTGAGGATCCTTGTCCTTACAGAGAAGACATTTAGCCTTCAGGAAGGGAGGATGAAAAACACTATTAACTTGCCATGATTTCTCACACTCACTTAGTCTAGACTGGTGGAAGTGGCTGTCACAAAGAATCAGGATCAGGGCTCTGCTGTGCTGCAGAAGCAGCCCATGGCCTGAGCAGCCTGCAGGAAACTAGGCACTAGGCAGAAATCTGGGTATTACATCTTTCTGGCTGGACAGCCAATAAACCCAAATAATCCCATTTTTTGGTGTACGAAAAATATAGGCATGGACAGTTTCCACCATTCATTCAATTTTCTTGTTTCATTTTTTTGAGTTAGAGGACTCTTGCAGGATTTAACTGGTAATGCCTGTCATGTTGAGCTGGAAACACCTCTAGAACATGACAGAATTATAGTGCTTACAACGCCCACAGGAAACAGTTGTTATCCCACAGACAAGTGAGAAATTGAGTCACTGTATCCTCATCATCTCCTACAGCCCAGCCAAATGTCCTAATTATAATATCATTCCATATTCAGAACTGTCTAAATAAAGTGAAGCCTTAAAGGTAAGTACCTCCATGTACTGCGTTGTCTTGCTGTCTCACATTTGAATTACAGACACCTAGGCTGGGTCACAACCTGCAGGGTGACCTTGGGACATGGTGTAGACCAAAGTAAGGGCTGTTCAATATTCACCTAATGAAATGCATTATCCTGAAGAGAACAGGTCATGGCTGTCCCTGGGAACTTTCCACCCAGCCATGCAAAGCTCCCTCCTGTGTGCTCACTAGTACACATGCTGACCCAGCACTATGTTGGTTTACTGAGTTTTCCTCCCAATCAAGGGAGCTCATTTGATTACTTAATGGCCCTTAGAAAGCAAATTTAAAAGTAATCATCTATTCTTAGCTCAACCACTTCTCCTTTTAAAAATGTTTTCCCAAGAGCCCAGCCAAGATGAATGGGATGTCAGTGGGAGCAGTACAGCTTGCCTGCAATTTCTACCCGCCAGCCTGAAGCAGGTACCCAATAGTTAAAGGTACAATACAGCAACAATAATGAAACCCCTCCTTTTACGAACCCAAGAAAATCCTCTTCCAGTTAGGTGACTGTCACCTGAGAACAAGACTACAGGTATTGAAGATTTTTGTGGTTCGTCATACACTAGCTTCAAGTTTTCTCATGGAATGCACATCTCCTCCAAGTGGGCAGACAGGCTGTACATTCACTCCCTACCAAGCACAATTCCACCAATAACAGAGATGGCAATGGATAATCCCATTCCTCCATGTCAAAGCCACTGCTGCCAGCAGCTGAATTTGTGTCTACTGCCTGAAAATTCAAAGAAAAAACCAAGACTCATAAATATGAGTCATTTAAAGTCATTGAAAACCTTTGGTATGAAGTACTTCCCACAGATGTGTCCATTATTTTAACTGAAAATAAAATACGTATTTTAGAAAAATACTTATTTTATCAACATAATACTTATCAACATCTGGTAGTGCATTTTCTTTTTTTAATTTCTTTTTTTTTCTCATATCAAATAGTGACTTTATTCCAGAAAAGCTGCATGCATATGTTGCCTACACTGACCTCAAATTCCTACATTTTCTACAGAAAAATCAAGAAGTTTTTCTTGAAAACTATTTGCATTTCTCTGGTTTGTGTTTCCACTATCCAGTTAAGAGTCAGATGCCACAAAATAACTTTAGATATTGTCACCTTTAATGCTTCCAGCACTGCCTTGGTTTAAAAATGCAGGAAAAGATGCATACAAGTAGAAAATCCTTATTTGATAAGTGTCATACCTTGAGAGAAAATCTTCTGGTATTTCTACGCACACTGAAGGAGCCTGAACTTATCAAGAGTCACCAGCCTGACTAATCAGCTCAAAGACAAGAGACTTTTGATATCACTGCTTAGTTAAAATTGTCAAAATCACAACTTCAAACACTTAAATATCAGTTGTGTTTAAGGTCAGTGAAAAAATATAAGAGGGAGACTGACCTGTTATATTTTAAATGATTCTTGGGCAACAATAAAGTGAAATAACTAAACTGATAAGAGCATCTCTCCTGTAGATGTACGTAATTGAAATGTTGATTTGCCTGTTGATTTGAGTGGGTGAAAAGGTTACACAAAATCTCTTCAGCATTCCTTAATAAGGAAACCTTTTTCTTTCCCTTGATTAAGATTACTCTCAGTGTTTTTATACACATACATTCCAAAATGTGAAATGGAATACAAAAAAGAAAAAGGCAACTAATAACCTATTTTATTTAACCATTTCAGCAGAGTGTTTTCTGTTTGTCAAACACCAGAGAATTCTGAATGACTGTGAAAAGCATGTGTGTTGCAATGTACGTGCAATGACATCAGTGATGCATTCATCTCTGCTCTGTAGAAAACTCCAGTAACAAGAAACCCTCTAAAGGCTAAACTGTTCCAAGAACATTTGAGAGTTCTGAAATGGAGCACAATGCAGAATTTTCTGGTTGAATTGCATTTCATCATGAAGTGGCCAACAACTGAAATGGAAGTTCTCCCCACTTGGGTTGGATAAGATAAAGCAGAGTTGACAGAAGCTCTCCACCATTCCTGGTCATCATCCTGGACTACTGGCTGTCTGGCTTAGGCTTCCCCCCATTCAGCATCTGAGTACTGCAAATCTCACCCTACAATTTTTAACTTTTCCCACGCAACATACAGAGTGTCAGCAGCACATTACCCTTCTGGAAAACAACTTGTCAGTCCTATATAATTCAGGCCCTCTTTGAATCTACTCTGTAAATTCCTTTGAAAATCTGGCTCTTAGCATAAAACTAATTCTATATTATCTGGACCTTTTTTTTTTTTGGAGTCCAGAATCTACTAGATGCTCTTAGGCCATCTTCACACCATTATATGGAGCAAGTACCTCAGCTATGATTACATTCTACAGCTCAAAAGAATGCCAAAACCATGCATTTTACTTAGGATATCTCTTTTTTCTTTATATAAGAATATTACCAGTCCATTAGACTTGTTTAACTTTACCTTTACAAGTAAAGAAATTATGGCCTTGCAAACCTCTTTTGTTCAGTAGCAGAAGAATCTTCCTTGCCTCTGAGCACCTTTTTAGATTTAAAATAGTTCCTCGAAGGTATTTCTTAAGTAAACATTTCAAAGGCTTTTATAGGGTAACACTCCTCCTCTCCCCCCTTTGTACCAATGCTTATTTAAATTTGAAGTTCATATGAATTTTGATTCTACAGTGTTTTTACAGTCATGCTGAACTTTTTCTCAAAACAACTCAAAACTTGTATGGACCAGTTCTGTCTTTCACTGCATAAGCCTGTTATTTAAATTTTAGAGAGGGCCGTTTTGCGTTGGGGATCTTTTGGTGCTGGTGGGGGGGTTCTTTTGTTGTTGCACCTCACCAGAGCACACTGGCTGAAAAAGCTGCAGGGTACTTCATTCTCTGCAGTGTTAGCACATTCTTTTTCCCATTTTCTGTGTCTTTGGGCACAGACTGTTCCATCTTTCCTTACTTGGAAATGCCATGGGCACTGCTCCTAAGTGATAGCTGGCCATAGAGCCATCCTAAGCAGTACAATTCAAGTAATTTCCAGTGACAGTTTTGGTGAGAGGAGAGAGGAGAGACAGTTCAGAGAGGACATAGCAGACACTGCTGTGGCTGAGGCTGGCACTAGGAAACAGATGGTTACCAGGCCAGAAAATAATAATTGAACTCTTCTATGGCTTAGGCTGCAGATGACCAACTTTAATAAAACAAGCTGAAGTTCTAAGTCTGCAGTCCTGTGAAATGCTGCAGTGAGAAAGGATGTGCCGCAGACATCAGAAAACAGAAGAACCAGCAATTTAAGCAATTAAGTAGGCAGGGGAGATTACAGGAGGAGTGAGACAGCTATTTTTGCCAAGAGTTTTGGAATATGTGCCCTAAAAACTATTATAACTTCCCCCACTGACTGCCAGCCCAGGGGAACAGTGTGAAATGCCAGATGTCTGCAGAGCCTTTAGCACAAGCTCCATCTTTGTATCCTTATCCTTCTCAGGAAAGGCCAATTGCAATGATATCCACATAGTGACAAAATGAGCCAACAGTGGAGAGTGTGCTGTTATCCTGAACCATGAGATACCATCAGACGCTGATATCTACCATTAAAGGCCTTCATGCTGATCTAATTATTGATTTTTTTTCTCGTTGTCACATGTCTAAAACATGGCTTCCAGTTACTCTTGAGATCTTAGCATGAAGCAGGGTCATGGAGAGGACAGAGCAAGTGCATGAACCCACCACCCCTGTAAGGTAACCTTACACACGTGCCATGTGCTAACACTGTAAACCCTGGGCTGCCAGGAACAATCTGGGGCATGATAATCCCATAATGAGCAACAGCAGGTGCTGAAGTGCTTAAAGTAAATCACTCCTGCAGTCAGCGAATTGTTATTTATGTCAGCACCACCAAAGAGTGCAAATCTGACAGGATGGGTGGCAGCCAGTGACCCCTGAAACTGAGGACTGAGAGCTGCAGGGGATCCCTGGGCAGGGCAGGGCAGGGCAGGGCAGGGCAGGACAGGGCAGGGCAGGGATCATCTCACTGCCCCCATCAGGAGCAGTACAAACTGGGGACAGAGCACCAGGGGCATCTCCCTGAGGACAGGGAGAGCCAAGGCTGGGGCAGGACATCTGCCTGCACGTGGAACTGGGGATCAGGCCCTGTGAGGGGAACCAGGGTCAGGCACAGCCCAGGATGACTGAAGCATCAACACAGAGCCAAGGAACTGAGTGTGATTTTGTAATATCAGGGTTGTTGTTTTCTAATTTTGATTAGACTGGAAAGAGAGACTTCTTCCATCTCTTTCAAGCCTTTTGTTGATTTCAATTGTGAGGAATTTCTATTACTTTTCCAGCTCAGCATGTCTGTGGGTACACCCAGAAGCACCAGCCACTGGAGGTACTGATACAGTATTAGCCAAGGCAGCAATGAACACAGCAAAACACAGTACGTTTCCAGGATTGGTGCTTTGCTCCAGATGTCTGGAGTAGAAAATTCAGCACAGACATATGATCCTCCATTCCTCTCCTCTTCAGGCAGTGAAGGACATGGGGCTCTCACACCTCTCTGAGCCATGGCACAGGAGCAGTGTCCATTCTCGCTGCACAGGTGTCAATGAGACTGAAGGTCTGGCCTGATAAGAGCTTTCTGATGGCAGCCTAAGGCAAGGTAGATGATTTCAGCCAAACATTTTAAGTGTGTTTGGACAAATTATTCTTGCCCTGGGAATATATTATACTAATGAAATTATGCTGTCAGACATTGCAGGCCTGGCAAGAATTGCAAACTATTTTAATCTTCCAAGAACACATTTGCCCAGGCAATAATTTGACTTGTCATCTGTAAATTCTTAGCTCAGCTTTTTTAAGAGACAGGAACACACAAAAAGGGATTGATCTCTGGGTTATTGATCCCTATCAAAATTGCATCAGATTTTCTTCTAAAGTCTGTAGCAAATTGATCTAGGAGCTGTATTTTCCCACCTGTGTACTGGAGGTCTACAGGCTTTAGGAAGGGCTTTTTAGCATAATGCAGCAGCTTGTCAGTTTGATTTCAAAAGAACATGGAGCTTGCCAAATGTACTCAAAGAGAAGAAAAAAAAAGAAAGGTAATTTATCCTTGTAAGTACTGATGCAACATGAGAATAGATCTGTGGGCCTTGTAAATTCAATGCCTAAAGAACAGGTCCTCTGTTGAATGCTGGGCTGCTGTGAGAGAAAAAAGATCAGCCCAAAGGAGAGTCAAATTGCAGCTCAGTATTACTTCTTGGCTGAGACCCTCTACTGATCTTGGATGTCACTGTCACTAGCCAGAGCAAGAAAAATAAAGAAATTTACAAGAACAGGGTTCAGTTTACCTTTCTACATGCTGGACAGGTTATTCTGAATTTGTCATCCTATATTTTCTTTCTAGTCAGGGGAAAGAAATCCAGTTGATGTGTCATCTGATCCATTTTAAGCATCTCTGTTAGAATGAGAGGAGCTGCACTCTGAAGGTGTTTGTTGTTTTTTTCCCCATTGACTACTCATTGAGTATACAGTGATTAGCTCAGACTTAGATGCATGACTTTTAAGCTGCAAACTGGGACAGATGATTCCCAGGCTAATTTTCCTTCTTTTCATATTTTTCAAAGATTTCTCAGTATCCTATTCCTAATCAGCACAGGACTAGTCAAGAGTTCACAGCCTTGTTGTTTCATTCTTCCCCCAAAATAACTGTTCAGCTGTGCCCAATTTTTCTGGTCCCCAGTCTGCATTGCTGTGTTACACCACATCATTCCTGAGCAGATTCCCCACAGGACACTTGCTTGTTGTGCAGAGGGATCAGACAGATGCAGGGGGGAGTGCCTGTTGTAGGGTGGTGTGGGAGTGAGGCCTGTCCTGGATCTCACATGGGGCCCTTCTCTTTTCATAGATGACATTTTTCCCTGTGACAAGACATGCACAGCAACTGCTGTCACTGCTGTGTCACACTGGGGCGTGCTCATCAGGAAATACCCTGACATCAGTCTTTACTGCCAAATCTCTTCAGGAAGATGCAACAGCCACAGCTGTTTCTGCACCAACAGAGCACCAATATTATCCATCTTGATTGTAAGACAAAAGAAAACCCATTTGATTTAGGTCAGACTTACTTAAATTCATTGTGGTTTTACCAGATGGCTTCCCTCCAGCACCGGTGTATTTATCTTTGTGTCATTTCTCAGCACCAGAAACATACTGTTCTCCCCAAATTACAGATGGCTTCCTGAAGTAGAATTCATCTTCTCCCAGGCAACCAAGGGAGGGGTGAGAAATTACATAGGAACCAGAGCATAGGAACTTCACCAGCCTAGAAATGGAGGCTGTGAGAGCCTTTTCTGTGGGGTGGAGCATTGAGTTTCTCCCAGAACCACAGGCAAAAACCTGCATGCTACTCCTGTAGACATGAGAGACCCATTTGATCTCTACACGGTTCTTTGTTGGTAGTTTATGGCACAGATTAGTGAAGTGCAGGAAAACTGGATTCTAATATGTAACCTATAAGGGACTAAAATCCAATGTTTGCATTTTTGGAAGAGAGGGTTAAACTGATCTGCCAAGTAAATAAGGTGCTGCCACCTTTGAAAAGTCTCATTATCTAGTCTAGAGCTGTCTGTCATCAGTGTGACACCTGTGTGTAAAGAGATAAAACTGTGGCAATTAGCTATAATTTTAGTCCATGCACATTATATCTGCTTCCAACTAGAGTTAGTTCAAAGTACAGTTTGACACCAGTCTGGCAAAACCAGCAGAAGCTTAATAACACACAGGTTCACTTGATTATTAATTTATTTGTTTGCTTGCTACTATGTCTGCATCACATTTGTAAAAAGGCCTGCACAGCATCCTCCTCTACTGGAAATGTATTAAGGCTAAATTATACACTTCATCTTTACCAGTGGAGACAGAATATCATAGGAATCAGGGAAATTGTCAGCTGTACCACCTAGTCACTTTAAATACAGAGAACCCATTAAACAAAGTATTTATGCAACAAAATATCTTGCTCATTATTAATGATATCCTGAACATGAGGAAGCTCATCACCCCAATTCTCTGCAGCCTGTAGTTATGCTGCATAGTTACATAATAATCAGCCACACAGGGTGTCCAATATCCACTTTAATTTTATTCCATCCTAGAAGAATATACTGGTGCTAAACTCATTAATCAAAACCAAATATTATTACTCAATACCATCTTTAATCATGAGACTTTAAAAGAGAAAAAAGAAAGGTTTTTGGGTTTTTTGGAATAAAAAATGTGTGCTTAGCAGCATTTGAGATTTTAAATTTATATATCCCAGAAACACTATGGATAAATACTTAAAATGCCTTAGTTACCTCAAAATCATGACTCATCTGAAATTAGTGGAATTACATGAGTAACCATGTAAAGAAAGCATACTCTCAAGTGCTGAGTTAGGATATCAAATTTCTCAATCCATCAATTAAAGCCACTTACACACTACAATCGGTGTATCTGGAATCCCAAGTACATTCTAAACACTGTAGACTGAAGGAAGAAGTTTGTCCAGACTCAAACCTCCACCTCTGATTCTGTCTTCCTCTGATGTTTAGCTCCATTCAATCACTGACCACAACTGTCAGCAATTCAGTTTCCCATTTTTGGTTTCAGATTCCTTCAGTGTCATGTATGATGCACAGAGACTTAAGAGGAGGCAGACTTTATCTCGAAATGGTTGGCAGCATTACAAAAGATCACCCTTTGTGAAACCAGGGGAAAACCAGACCTCACTACATTCCCATATCTACTTAAAATAAACCTAGCTCTTGATTCTGTCTTCTAGGCCTAAAATAATACTGCATACTATGCTTTAAAGGATTAATTAATCCTACACATACTGAAATATTCATATAGAAGATATTATATAAAGCCATCTAACTGTTCATTGCTGCAAATGTCAACAAACTGCATTTCACAGGACAACAAAACAGTAAGAAAAGTCCACAAAAAAATCCAGGAATTTCAAAACACTCATTCACTCAAACTCACCAAATCAAACAAAAATTCCTACATGTTTTGGGAAAGCTAGATGTGTAAAAGTTTTATTTAGATCCAAAGAGACACTACACTTTTGAAACCAAAAACTCTCTTTTGCTATTGCAGAGAAATTGGAATAATCAAATTTAATTATCAGGTTCGTCCTTATTTTCAGAAAACCAAGAAGAAAATGAAATGCCAAAGAGTACAAGTACAGAACTATAACCATTTTGCACAACAAAGATTACAGCCGGACATACAATTAGAATGGTGAAACACCACATGTTTTAGCAATTATCATACTACTGCCTTTCTAATCCCAAATCAAATCAAGTTGTTCCTGGCAAGGTGAAACAGGGACTAAATAGGACATATTCTGCTCTTCTCCCAGGTCATTCCTGTACCAATACATGTCTCTTTTAAGGATTCAAAAACAGTATCTTTTTAAATCCTCAGTGAGGACTATCCTTGAGGGAAGCATCCAAGTTTCCTGTTGTGAAAAAATGTTCTGTCATATTAGTGCAGTGTTTCCAGTTATTCTGAGGTGCTACACAGACCAGACTTGAGTGCACTAACATTTGATTAAGAGACAGCAGTAGGAAATGTTTGCTGCATGAATCCAAGAACTGGATCTTCTTTACTACTGCAGATGTCCCTTGTCTTTTATGCCAATAGAACCATTATGGTGACTTTTTTCCCTTCTCCTTCACCACAATGACAAACGCCAGCACAAAGAACATTTGGAATTTTTTCATGTGAAAAACACAAACAGAAGAGTGCTAACCTAACCAGCTGTGCTATGATGTGAGGAAAAAACCGGCCAGGCAGACCACCCTGCTTAGGAAAGAATGATACCACGTGCATCATGGTAACATGACAAATATCTGTAATGAATTTCATACTATGCAAGAGAAAAAAATGGGATTTTCATACTGAATATGTTGTACCATGCTGCAGGTCTTTGCTCTCTGCACTTTAGAATGACACCATTGGTTTGTCTTTTATTGTGAGTTTAATTACAGTGTATCTTTAATGCTGCCAGTAATAAGGAACTATTCGTACTGCTCTTAAAGAGGCAAAATACTTTATTGCAAAGAGTTAGGAATGCTCTTAAAATAATAAAGGACAGTCAAGCAACCACATTTGCTTTGCCAACAGCTTTTAAGATGTAACCCAGAGGACTGAAGCCTCATTACCAAAACATTTCTCCCATTGCCACTTGAAAAGATTTTGCCAGATTTAATGACTAAAATGTAGGCAATCAAACTGCAACAATAATTGCATGCTTAAGAATGAAAAGATAAAGTAGTTCTACTTTCACTGAAGAGATGACTTTTAGGACTGGAATTATTTTGGACCCTAAAAGTAGAAGGATCAATGCCATTGAAGAAGACAGAGATTTTTATGACCCTGAGACTGTGGATACAAGGGCTCATCTGAGAGTTCAAATTTCAAAGAGCAACGTACCAATATCAGGATATGTGTTTTTTTATAGCACATATATAAAAAAAGTTGTTTAAAAGAAACAATTATTCCTCAAGATAGGCTCTGAAGATTTCTTAAAAAAAGTGCTCAATTTTTCTGTCATTTCTATCCATTACTAGTGCCTAAAGCAGCAGGAAATGGTGCTGTGCTTCTAAACCATGCAGACAGAAAGTGGTAGTCAACACTGCATCTGTGACAAGCCAGCTTTTAAAAAAAGTTATATTTAGACAATACTTCAGGTTACATCAATCTGCCTTTTTTCTTCTTGGTTGAGAGGTCAAAAATGCTACAGGCTTGTTTGTTTTCCGTGGCTGCATAGTTCAAGGATCTACACAGTATATGAAGACTCTCCAAGTCTTCCAACACCCTCACTCTCAGAATCACTGATGAGAAGCAGAATGGAAAGGTTCAGAGATCACCAGTATGAAGATGGAAAACAGAAGAGCAATTCCATTAGGTAGAGGAACACTTACACTAAGGCAGCCAAGAAGGCGTTCCAATCTGGGTCTGGCATTGCAATAAGACACGAATACTTTCATTTTCAATTCAGAAATTTTCAATCAAATTACATTTTTTAAAAAGTGACTGGAAGTTCTTGGCATTAACATTAAATCAGTGTTTCAGCTGTGGAAGCTGGTTCACTCCTACAGTCTTTTTAATTGATCGTTTTTGAGGATTAACTGTCTTCGGGTTTCCTGGAACACTGTGTCTTCCTCTGAAATAAAATGGGTGAAGTTAGTCAGCAAATGTCACATTGCCTGTAAGTTTTAACTGCTAAAAATGTGCCTGCTTTCTATATTTACATATCTGATTACTACTGTGAATTAATAAACCTGAGAAAGGAAAAAAAAACAAGTATATTTCTAGGTTCGCAGGTTAGCAGAGCATCTAATTATTCTGCAAACTCCATCTCATGATTCCTGTTACCTAAGTGATGTCATTTGAAGAACATGAGCAGAATACTAAATATTGGCACTAGGAGAATGATAACTGGCTACAGAAACATTTTCATCAGTTAAAGAATTCCCATCAGAAAAGGGGAAAACACTTCATGTAGATGTAGTTACAGCTCTCTGCAGGTATTCCACTCTGGACAGCCAGGCTCTTGAGCCCATGATCACCAGAAATGCCTGCAGAAGATGCTACCAGCAGACTTTTGAAGTGATACTCATCATGGATACATACACCACCTACATGAAACCAGCTAGAGCTTCATCTTGATTTGCTAAGAAATCAGTGGGAATGTAAAAAAATCTCCAGGGAAAGAATGGTGCTTCCCCAAGCTGGAAGGGTCATTCTCCTGACCAAGAAGCCTGCCTCTCTGCTCCTATGCAATGTCCCTTTATTTCTCTTCCTATTCATTACTGCAGAGGCAAGACAGCACTTTACATACTCTAACAACAATATACAGAGCTTCAGTGTCTTTCTCAAGCAAAGACATTTTGAAGGAAAATAAATCACAACATCACACCATTATATTTGTCACGATACCCAGGTATGTGATAGAAGCTATGATGATGGTATCTGTGGAAGTTTCAAATTTGTGGGGAAAGAGCCAATGAAGTCAAACCTAGGGCTCACTAGTGTTCTTGGGATTGACACATCCTTTGTTCCAGCTCTTACAAGCAGTCTTGGTCTTGAAGGGAGAAATGCCCATACAGAGATGGAGCTACTTCTGCTCAGAGTTGGAAGATCACAATCCAAGGCCCCAATGTGCTCGATAATCAATTATTCAAATTCAAATCAGTTGATTACTCAAAATCAACTGATTAAATTGTAGATCACAGTCAGCTGGACAAAGCAGATAGAAAATGCCTGTGTGGAATTCTACAGGCAGAAAAACTTCTTCTACTCAAAACCAGCTGAACTTACACACTTAGAAGCCAGGTAACTGCAGCAGTGCGGTGTTGAAACTGAGCTAATAAGCCCCACCAGAAGTCACTGTGTAAAAGCAAGGGTCAGAATGACAATTAATTGGCTGCTCAAATTGCAACAGAGATATGAGCCATCAAGGCATCCATGTTCTTCCCAACTGTCAGCTAGCCTACCTTCTTGTCCTGTAATGACCACAAAAAGGACCTTTGCTGAACTTGCTTCTGTTTTGGACAGCCAGGAAACTGAATGCATCAACAATTATTCTTCACAACTACTACCCAGAAATGTTTTCAGTATTGGTTTAACACACAGGTCAGGCTTTCTGTACCTGTTCCTATAGTTAAAACAAGCATTAAGCAGTTTCTTAGTGTGGTTTGAATTCCAATGCAGGTATTTTGTAAAAGGGCAACAGGGGTGAGATAAGAACCCTAGACAGTAATTTTTCAAATTATTCTCAAGAACATGCACGTCTTCTCTTACTTTAATGAAATTATTTCTCATTAATGTCAGCTTGAACAAACAACCCCCAGGATATAAATCAAAACATAATTAAAAAAGGAATAATATAACAATGGCTGTAGTTACCTTGTGATGTTCATGGGGTTCATACTTATATTCTAGTATTTTCTTAGAATACAAACTATACAAAATCCCTATTTGTACATTCATGTTGCTAGCAAAGATAAAAGTTTCTCCTGAAAGTTCTAAGTCACTGGTTATAAAGGTCAGTCATTTGAAAACTAGGTCCTTTTATACTAAGGACAATTTAAAGGATGAAAAATTATCTTCATGTGTTTAAAGAACATTGAAAAGTAAGAAAAATCCTCTTAGGGAAAATGGATTGAAAGGGGATATTTTGTTATACCACACATCTTCTGAGACCAGCAGTTACAGGATACTTTATTTTCTCTTACACTTTATTTTCTTTTGTTTGATACAAAGAAAATTACAGAAACACACTGTTGTATAATTTCAGGGTAAGTAATGGTCTACTAAAATAGATTGTAAAAAAACCCTGCCATAATCACAGATCAGTGCTAGCCCTCAGCAAACCTCCATATCTGGCTGATGATATTTAATCTCACTGCAGAGGCAGTGAATCCTCCTGGTACTACCTTTCTGACCTTCTCCATATGAACCATGTTAAATATCACCAGGGCCAGAAGTGATGCAGTGGCATATGGGGCACTTCAAACCCACACAGTGCTTTTTATGTATTGAGAAACTTCAGTTATAGAACTGAATTCATATTGTACTGCATTAATTCATATTCTACTAATATCCTCTCCTGGAACATGAAGATTCACTGTTCCACTTTATGAAATCCTTTGACTATGCTTACACAGAATGAAAGGAAAAGGCTGGTAAGCAAATATGTCTACACAATATCATGTTTATAATTTACTCATTACATTTTTAGATGATCCCAATATATATTGTGTATGGTCATTTTAATAATATAGGTAAGTGGGTTTGTGGAAGAGTATTTACTGTGAGACACTAAATACATAGAAACCATCCTAGCTTAGGAAGGCCCCAAATATAAAGTATTTGTGAGAGTTTCAAAATTAAGTATTATATCTGCTTGCTTTCACACTTTTGTAGGCATCTGCTTATTGCCATTTATTGCAGGTGACTGGGTCCAACAAACTTTTGATATATACTCTCTATATTCCTCACACTTTATATTCTTAACATATTCAGTTCAGTTAAAAAATAAATCTCCTCCAATTTCAAGACTATCCAAAAGTATTACAATCAGAAATTAATTTTATTTCTATATATCTCAGAGCAGGTGGACTGTTTTCAAATTTATATTTCTAACCTATAAAACTAAACAGAAGTCTGCTAAACAATGATTTAAACATATGTATTTTCAACATTTGCATTAAATAAAACTCATTGAAAAGCATCAAAAATTATGTTGAGTAATACTTTGTCAGTGGGATTATGCTGTGATATTTATCCTGAACAGAAAACTGCAATGTTCTAAACACAGTACTTAGCAAAAAATAATAAACTAGAAAACAGGAAATATAAAGGAAATTTACCTCAGTATCTGTTTTTCTCCCTTGCCAGTCAGAGCATCTGTTTTTTGCTTTTCAACAATTTTAAGTTTAGCTGAGGTCTGCAATAGACAAATTTTTACAAAATATGTTAAATCCTAACCACGGTCACAGCTAAAGAAGTAAAAAGGATTTGCACATATTTATTTTATTGAAGGCAAGAAATTTTTGTACTTGAGGAACTCCAGTATAAAAGATGATGACTAGTATAACTTATTATCTTATCATAGCCGAGGAGATGTGATTCTGTGACATATGAGGCAAGAGCAATGCCAAGGATGCCTTCACTGGTTTTGTAATTTATATGGAGTGCTGCTATATATTATTATTATCCATAGCACTGTTTTCGCTGGTGCAGTTTACTCCAGGCCTATCCCAACTAAAATTAGCCACTGTTGCACAAGCAGCTTTTCAGCTGTAGCAATCTATAACCCTGGGCTTTTCCTGCAAAGAAATCCCAGTCACAAGTCATATTCCACTATACTAGCAAAAGTTTGTAGAAAAATCTGGCCTGAAAGAATGGCCTTTTTAAAGAACCACCATAGTTCTTCTTTGCTTGGCTCTCAAACTGATTTCTGAACACCACCAGAGAGTGCCTTTAAGACCTGTGGACTCCAAATCTCAAACCAATGCTCTGCCAGAATGAAAACAAAACAAAAAAGCAAACAATACACCAGAAACCAGTGGTGCCTCTAGCATGAGTTCTCAAGATTGTGAAATTTTTAATTTATTTTAAAACTATCATTTAAAACTGACTATGTCCTTATGGACCAGACAAGACAAACATCAAAGTCACTCAGAAGATAAATATATTTTTAAATATATAAAAAAAAGCAGAAAAGCATTCAGTAATAAAAAGGTAAATAAAAGAAATGGCTGCTCAGAAGCATCTTTGTCTTCTGCTTCTGCTGGAGGCTAACAAAGCCACCTAAAACAGTGACCTAAAACACCTGGTATTTTTTCATACCTGCCAGTAAAAAACTTCCATTCTATGATTTTCTATTTTTTTTTCTTACTGTCAGCTATAAAAACATTACAAACATAATGAGGGAAAATAAAGGCTTAAAAGAACATTATATCCATTCTCTGTAAATAAGAGAGTGTCACTAGGATACATTGTTGTCACAGGATAGCAATACCCTGTGGTACATTTACTGTGCAAGGTATGCATATTGTTAGCCTATGGGTAAATCCTTCAAACTCAACAGCAGCCAATATTAGTGTGCAGACTCTAGAACACTGATATTTAATACAGTTGAAAGTCTGTACTGAATGTACATCTACTTCTGCCTCTATTGTTAAAGTGTACTGTAAAAAGAGAAGGCATACATATGCAGATTTTAAAATAATATAAAAGTCAAATCAAAGTTATGGCAGAAGAAGACCTGAAGGGAACAGAAAAAGGACTGATCCTTTTGAAATCAACAGTGAACCACAGAATCATAGAATATCCCAAGTTGGAAGGGACCCATAAATTCCAACTTCCTGCTCCTTGCAGGACTACATAAAATTAAAGAGGGTCATTCCATTGCTCTTTGAAGTCTGACAGGTTTGGTGCTATGACTAATTCCCTGGGGATCATGATCCAGTGATTGACCACCCTTTCAATGAAGACCCTTTTCCTAATGTTCAATCTGCACTTCCCCTGATGCAGTTTCATTCCCTTTCTTCATGTCCTATCACTAGTCACCACGGAGAGGAGATCAGCACCTTCCCCTCCTCTGCCTCCCTGGAGGAAGGTGTAGTGTGGGGTGAGGTCACTGCTCAGCATTGTGGTCACCCCTCAGCCTTCTCTCATCCCAGCTGAACCAACCAAGTGACCTCAGCTGCTCCTCATAAATCTTGCCCTTGAGGCCAGATCACACTGTTCACCCTCTCTGGGACATACTCGAGTACTTTGATGTCCTGCTTAGACTGAGGTGCTCAAAACGGCACACAGTAGCTGGGATGTGGGGGTGACTGCCCTGCTCAGATCAACAATGTACAAGGTAGATGTTTAATCTAAACTACTCACTTAGGCTCTGCTTAGAGCTCAGGAGGAGGGACAGAAAAGTCCTAGGGGAAATTAATTTCATCTTGACCTAAAACAGATGTGATACTTTGCACCTTAGACATGATTTTTTTCTTCATAGATTACAGAAGATTCCTCTACAGCTACTTTTGAATGGCTATTTGATGTTTAGCGAACTAAAGATAGGAATATTAATCTGAAGATGACTATTTTGCTCTCATATGATACTGAAATCATGAGAGTAAATAATTAATTGCTGAAAATATAATGCACTAACTACCTTGAGTGTTGATGGCAAAATCCTAGACCACAGTGCCTCATTATGAAATATGCCAGTGCATATACCTCACTTCAAATGGTGTTTTACACGTATTTAAATGTTTTTATAGGGAGCTGAACAGAGGCACCTCTCTTGCTAGCATGTTCAGTAATAAAATCTGCTTTTATTTCCTTTCTTCCTCCAGAAGTTCTCAGTCTCACTGCTAATGTAAAAATATTAACACTCATGATGAACACTTCCCAGGCTTTTTCTTGGTCTCATGCTGGAAAGTTCATTTAAGCAATTCTTTTAGATTTCCCAAAGTAGCAATGAACCATGTGAGGGAATCAGTTGCCCACTGTGCAAACACATGGAAACACTGCTAATTACAGGCTTTCACCCCAGTTAGCTGTGAAAGGGACTCAGTGGCAGTAACTCATGAATATCACACTAAGGTATTACTTTTACATTATTTAGGAATTTAGAGCTTTTCTAGAATAAGAAGTACTATAAATCTTAACAGATGCCTTTACAGGTTCCTCCAGTTTGTAGTATAAAATCTAATGTATTACATAATTTGCAGCAATAATATTTAACCTGTGATTTCACCAAAACGAGGTGTCTTATCCCTGTTATAAAGTTAATGAAAATATGTGCTGTATTTCATTCTGAACTGGTTGGATAGTTTGTCTTTAAAAGAAAAAAGAAGAAATATGAAAAGGAGGAATTACTACTTAAGGTGGGTGTCACTACTGCTGATAATTCACTTTTGTTCTATTCAACTGCATAGCAGTCTTGTGACTAATGGATGGCCAAGCATCAGAAATTGCTTCAGTTTTCTCAGTTATGGGCACTTTACTATGCCAGGGAACACTGAAACTCCAATTGATACAAAAGCAAAAGAGGTATTTAAAATAAATAAACTGTACAATCTTTCAATTTATGGCTCTTAAAACTTTTAAAAAGCAGCTTTTGTAAGATATTTGGTATATATAAGTGAAGTGATAAAACACCCTGATCTAATGGTATTAACAGAATCTGCTGTTATATTAAAGAATTAAAAGTTACTGAGTTGCACATTTCTTACCTGTAAGATCTCTGAGAGGTACATGTGCCGCTCATCATTAACTTTGTGATAAGCCTAGAGTTAAAACAAGATATAGGCTATAATTAAGCACAAATTTTAAAAGCTGAATCATACAGAAGATTCAGATACACAGCAGAGCCTTTCTCCAGTGACACATTTTGTGGAACTATTCTATTGTGTGTTCCACACACAGTGTCTCTTTGTCACACAACATAACACTTACAGTCTAGAGGGATAGAGTGGTTACAAACCTTTGCTTCTTGTTCCAGTCGAAGCTCATAGTCCTTTAGCTGATTCTGGAGACTTTTCTTCTCTTCTTCTAGCTGTTTAAGAACCCTCTTTAAGGAACCCTGTGGTTATGGTAAATAAAACAGTGTTTTACAGCTATTTCCATTCTCTATAAAGATGTCATCACCATAGTCCTTATTCTTCAAGCATTATAATGTTTGTTATTCTCTTTGGTTCCTGTGAATGTTTTTTTTTCCTGGTTCTGGCTGGCACACTGCAGAGACAAAGGCAATTAAACATATGCTACATATTATCAGCTATGCATTACACATTTCCACTGTGTTAAAATGACGTAGGTACAGCTTTCCACACTGCTGCTCCTTGGCATCTTAGCAAAATCACCTTGGGGTGACCAGTCAGAATTGCTCCTTTGTTCTAACCAAAATTCCCCTTGATGGCTCTTTTCTAGTAGGAAGATCAGCACATCCATTTTCAAACAGCTTGCTGAGAGAGCTGCTGGGCTGGTTGAAGAGCCACATGGGACATCAAAGATAACTCATACCAATTTGTCTAGAAAGCAGTACTTTGTGGAGAGACTTTCTCAGGCGTGCAGCCATCTACCTTGTTTACAATTGGAATGAGTAACAGCAGTAAAGTCCATTTTTGGTTACTGGCACTGGCCAAATCTTTTCTTGCTGTGTAATGGAAGTAAAACACACACCTAGGCAGATGCTCCTCTACTTCTAACACAGGAAATTGCTTTTCATAATCCCATTCATAATTTGATCCATTCCATCCAGTAGAGACATTATTATAGAAGTCTCCAACATGGAGTTTCACCCTCCAAATTCAGGAAGACTGCATTACAAGAAAAAGGAATTTGGGCAAACATGCCAGCAGGCTTGTGTGGATAAACAAGTAGGTCCTGAACAAATTCAAACACAAGAAGGAAGCCTAGAGAGGGTAAGAGAGGGTAGAAACATAGATTGGTAACCTGGGAGGAATACAGGGATTATTTGAACAGTCAGGGATCAGTTTAGGAAAGCTACAGCCCTGACAGAATTAAACACGGCCAGGGATATCAAGGGGAACAAAAAAAGCTTCTATAGATAGGTTAGTGATAATAGGAAGTCTAGGGAGGATATGTATCCTTTCCAGAGAATGGACTGAGAGAGATTTTTAGAAGGAGGACTTGGAGATGATGGCAGATGAAAATCTTGGCATGATGTGGCAATGTGGCTTGCAGTTCAGAAAGCCAACCGTGTCCTGGGCTGCATCAGAAGTGTGGCCAACAGGCTGAGGGAAGTGATTGCCCAGCTCTGCTCTGCTCTCTTGAGAACCCACCTGGAGCATCCAGCTCTAGGGCTCCCAAGATAAGGATCTGGACCTGTTGCAGAAGAGAAGGACCAGATAAGGACCACAAAAATCACAGGGCTGGAGGACCTCTCCTCTGAAGACAGGCTGAAACAGTTGGGGATGTTCAGCCTGGACAAGAGAAGGCTCTGGGGAGACCTTATAGTACCTTCCAGTACCTGAAAGAGGGCCTACAGGAGAGCCAGAGAGGGACATTTTACAAAGGTATGTAGTGACAGGACAAGGGGTAATGGCTTTAAAGTGAAAGAGAACAGGTTAGATTAGATATTAGGAAGAAATTTTTTACTGTGAAGGTGGTGAGGCACAGGTACAAGTTGCCCAGAGAAGTTGTGTATACCCCATCCCTGGAGGTCTTCAGGGTTGGATGGGACCCTGAGCAAGACAATCTAGTGTAAGGTGTCCCTGCCCATGCATGGGGGTTGGAACTAAATGGTCTTTAAGGTCCCTTCCAACCAAAACCAAATAGAATTCTATGATTCTATTATTATTCAAGGTCAGTTTGCACCTGTTTGTTCTTGTGCTTAAATGTGTTCTAAATAATCCTCTGTTCTTCCTCCCTTATGTTTGTCCCCAGCATGTATAGACTGAGGACGTATCTTTTTTCCACATTCATTTTGCTAGGATGATTAGGCTGAACTTGCAAAAATTATCTGTCACACAGCAGGCTGTCCTTTCATCTTATCATCCTAGTAATCCCTTTGTGCACCAGGCTGGAGCTCAGCCTTCTTATGGCTGGAGAACAGAACTGGTCTACAGTATGCAGTACTCCAAAAGCCATCACACTGCCTTGAACAATGTCAGTGATACTTATTTACCTATATAAATTTTAGGATTGCATTTTCCTTCGGCACAGCTGCACAGTGATGGCTCACAGTCAGCAAGGCATCAGCTAGAATACCCAGATGTTCCTCTGTAGTTGTATCAGTTGCATCAGTTCTCAATCATAACATAGTTTCTTTTCTATTTTCTAAATCCTGTGGTATACACTATTAAATTTTATTCATATTTTTAATAATCTAGTCTTCACTGTCTTTCTAAATCACATCCAGATCCCAATTATATTATATAATTGGTTTCAAGAGAGAGATATCACAATCTAATTCTACTCTGTGTATCAAGGTCATGCATTAAATATTAAGATTCATTCTAAACCTGGTCCTGGAAGACCTCTGCCTGTACTCTCCCAGCAGACTCCTTCACTAATCACCACTATCATGTTCCATTTGCCAGCTCTTTACTCTTTTAACAAATCTACTCATTTTCATTTTCTCCAAATTAATCAGTCACTTCCCATGTGACATGATATCTTTATCAGAGGTCACAGTGAACAAGATTACTATATTTAATGTGACAATAAATCTATTGTTTTATCACCGAATGTCAACAGGTTTGCCCACCATGAGGTCTTTTTAATATATCCCTATTTCAATTTCATTTTGCAACAACTATTTCTCTATCTTAAAACTGCGAAAAAAAAGTGCTTTTCTCCGGTGCACACAATGTGTTCATGTTTATTAGAACCACTTGCTATCAGATTAGTGATGTGACAAGTCAGTTCTTTCATAATCCTAAGATATGGATAACACATTTCCCTCATTTTAAGCATATCCAGCTCTTTGAGTTTTCCTTAGGATTTGGTAATTGTAATTTCTTCTTCCAAGCACTTGCTGACATTTGTTATTTTTTCCTTTCTCCTGCATTTTTTTTGTTTCTGCCTTTATTTAAAATGTAGGCAATATATACATGTTTAGTTTAAAGTGAATGAATTAATGATTACTTGATCTGACAGGTTTTTTGACTGGCTTTTCTTCAATGTTCTAATAGGTTTTAAAAATCTAAAATAGCACTGTGTCCCTTTTATCTATTATTTTCTGATAAAATGTGTTAACTATTCATTGAGTTTTGTGCCTCATCATTATTAGCACTTGGTTTTTAGTCTTTATTTACAAGTCTGGCATACAATACAGTTTCTGTCAGTAGTCTAAAATACTATATCCAAATTCATCCATCCAAATATTATATTTATATGTATATTTGGATGGATGAGATTCAGTCTAAGGTGAGGGTATCTACATTTGAGTGTCCAAATGTGAACTGAAGTACTAAGAGTCACAGTGAAGACAACCAATGATGTGCAGTGATTCATTCAGCTAAGCAGCTAAAGAACTCAACTCAGTTCCATCTGAGTTGTTCTAGAGAGTCCAAGACATTCATGTGTGACAGATGTGACACATGGGTTACACAAGACACGTCCTTCTGGAGCAGTAATGGGCTACTGTGCACTGAAACATCTTCAAGACTCTTTGCTTACACAATTATTCCGCTGAAGATGCCAACCAAATAAATCTAGATACAAATCTCTTTACTCAGATGACTGTATTAATGAGACCTGTGGCTGCCTATAGTAGGAATTAAAAGACCTAGCAAAGTGGCAGACAACTACATATAGAAAAGTAAATATTTGTGTCCTAATGTTTAAGAGAGTCATATTGTTTCAATGTACACTTCAATATTATCTCCCAATACTATTGTGACTAAACTTTGTTTTCCAATCCATCCTCCACATGAATTCATCCAAACAGCTGATGAAGAAAGAATCAACAACATTATTGTCAAAGTCTCTCACATCTGCTACATACCGCATCTATCTCTGTTTTGTTCTTTCCTGGTAAGTGTGTATCTTTAATACTTGTTATCCTTTCATGTTTTTGCTATCAATGCTATTACATTACTGGTCAGTCAGGTTCTTCCATTTGTTTGCTCAGGTCCCCTGGGTAAAATAAATATCTGTTTCAGAATTTTTTTTCTTTTTATTTCTAACACAAGCACCTCCTTAGTCAAAATAGATGAATCCTTTCCTTTCTATACTGATTACTTAACCATCCCCTTAACAATCAGTTATTTCTTCTCATGACCTTAATGCTTTGCTAGGCCTTTGTTTACCAGATTTTCCTGGTAAACACTGAAACAAGATAACAATTCTCCAAATATTTTCCCCTTCTTTTTCCATGGGAATTTTTAAATTTTTCCCTATTTATCATGGTAGTGTCAGATCCAGAAGGCCAGTATCCATATATGGTTTATTTCTCAGAGAGTTTATGAATTCTTGCTGCTGGAAAAAAAATTACATCTGCCTGTTTTAAGTCTTCAGTCTTTTCTAGCATCTGCAGATTATTGCAACTTTAATTCTTTTGCATAGTTTTCTGCATAAAATGTTACTTTATTTGGCTCCAAATTTTATTTTTCATTTTAAAAAATCTGGGTTTCATTAAGATTTCCCTGGGAGTAATTTCTGTTAAAATCAAGATTTTGCAGGAGCATGGCAAAAGGCACAGTACTTTTAAAACATGTTGCAAGAGAGAATAAACCCTCCCACTGTTCAAAAGAAAAAAAAAGAGATACAGAAGAGCTGTACTTTTGAAGAGTGTTTTACCCCTGATTTAACTGTTATTAACTTTAATCTGTTGCAACAGGCATACTGGAGACATGAAAAGAATTGGGGGGTAGTTGCAGGTTTTTTTCCTAATTAAAGCAGAAGTACCTTGGATGCAGATGAAATCTCTGTCCAAATACAGAAGGCTCCTACAGTCAATTGAGGCAATGTTGGCCAATTCAAGGAGAAAAAGTAAGCTGCAGATTAAAGGGAAGATTTGGCTTAATTCCACTAGGGTCATGTGCTATTTCATTTCGGCATCAGTGTCTCTACAGAATTAAACAAGACAGAGAAGACCTCAGCAGTGTTGAACTAGGAAACTAATTTTTTTTGCCTTCTTGACCTCACTGCACATTAAAGATTATAACCATGTGACAGCATACAAAATCTTTAGTACCACCTACTACATATTTTGTATTACCACAGTAAGCTCAAATACAGTAAATACAAAAGTTCATGCTGCTCTCCAGATTTGTTCTATGTAAATCCACAACACACTATTTGTTTCTTTACTAGATTGTCCATCATTGTTATATAAGACAGCAAGACTCGGTGTCGCAGCTGTTACTTAAAACAGAGCAATTTGGTATTGCCTCAGTGATGGTACTCATCTAATTTCTTTGAGTTCTTTCACTTACAAAGTAAACTACTTTTAGATCTTTTTTTCATTAGTCCTTTCAGAAGCACAGTCTATTTTTTGCTGCCAATGCAGCTGGTCCACTGCAGATGCCTGGGCATTCATTCAGCTCTGGAGCAAGGATGTTATCCAAATGCAAGCAAACAAACCATGCACTACACTACTTTTGATGAGCAGGCAGACGGAAATAGGTTGGTAATGTGACTAAAAGTATACAGTTACCTCATAAATTGTAATAAATCCATGATCAAAAATCTCATGTGAAATAAGAAAGCTATAAAATACTCAGAATTTACAGATTGAGAAGTGAAGCCCAAAATCAATGTAGGACTGGAGTTGCAATTGCACTTCAGGCAAACTTTAACATCTTATTGCTAATAAAGCAGTCTATGCAACGTCTCACATTGTTCACATCTGCTTTTGTCAGATAACAGGGAGGCATCTGAGCTGTTGCTGTTGTGGTTGCCCATAAGACCAAGCTGAATCGAGCTGCCTGGTTTGCTGCTGAAAGCCCTCATGGAGTCCCAATACAAAGCTTCCCAGTGGTCATCCCTCTAACAGGGCACAACCCGGCAAGGATGCTCTGCTCATATTACCTGGGGAAGAAAGCCTCTTCTATCTAACATCCTAAAATCTAACCCAGAAATAAACTAGTTGAATTACATTTTAGTCCGCTGTTTCCTCAAGAGCTTGCATTCTCATATCTCATAGCCAGAGAATGCCCTTGCCTTTCATCATACTTAACCAGTGCTGAGACAATTTCTGAAGCTGGGCTGTCAATGAGTCAGAAATACAAATATTTGCACAGAGGGAGATGGAAAAAGTGAGAAAGGCTGAAAGGTCATGTCTGTGGAGCAAAAGGCAGGATTTCAGGCACACTTCTTGGGTTTTTCTTACCAACTTGCTATTCGTTTTCCATCTCTAATATCCAATCTGTTTGAATCCCAATCCAGCTGCCTTTCTCACAGCTAATACCTAGGAAACTTACTCAGCTAACCCAGCTGGAGAACAACTATTCCTGCATCCATGAACCTAATTGATGACACAGAGCTCAGTACGGCAGTACTGTAGTTCTTGTGGAAATCTCATCACACAGGTGTTCCAACTGAACTATAAGACCTCTCCAAGACCCCAAACACTATAGAATGCAATTTCAAAACCAGACACTAAGAAACTTTAAAGGAAAAAACTTCAGAGAGATTCTAGATGTCTACTTTAGCCAGGAATGGTTCTAAGTTATCTCCCACTTCTACTTTCAAGGCAGTTACTGGGGAACTAACAGAGTGCTTGTATATCTGAAGGTTTTAGCTGCTATATATCAATACCAATCAAGAAGTGAGAAACAAGGGCATATCAACTCAGCCAAATAACTTAAGAGCTGGATTTGCCTTTCCTGAATTCTGTGGGAAGCATGCAGAAAGAAACTTCACCAAAACAGATTCAGTTCTCTATGATCATGGTTGTATAATCAGCTTAGTGCTTCATACTGTGAAACAACACAAAAGTTCAGAGAAAACAGAACTTAAAGCATACAGTGATACTGACTTGTAGCAGAGTTCTTATATTACAAAAACGCCTTAAAACAACACAAGGACCAGTGAGAACTCAAGAGAACCAGAAGGAGCTTCCCAGCTATGCAGATTCCCCCCAGAATGAAAAACTGTCAACAAAACTCCAGGATGAACCAGAATGATAAGTTCTGGAAAACCTTTTTTAGAAGTAGTTTAACTGAATCCTGAGTATTTTTTTCAAGGTAGCTTCATTACAGGTTCTTCTACTAAGCCTTGAATAGGGGGACATTGTATGCCTAAAAAGAAGACATAAGCTGGCTAAGCCATTTAACCTGAATTTAAGATCCTTAGTTTTCAGTATATCATCCATATCAAACCACTCTGAGCAAGCTGGTAAAAAGCTAAAAAGATACACTGAGATTTTAAATGAATACTTCCTTTATATAACAGATTTTTGTGGTGCTTAGCATGATTCACTCTCAGAGCAAAGACACATTAATCTTGTGCTCAGCAATGATGAAGCCCAGAGTTTCACGAAGGGAACACCAATTCTCCAGTTCTTTTTTTCCCACCATTTTCTTTTCACTTGACTGAAGTTACACATTTGGCTTAATATTGCAAGAAAATGAAATTATATGGAAAGATACTGCAAGTGAATTTTAAGGCCACCCACACAAGTTGCTCTCATTCTGGATTTTTCCTTGCCCTGCACTCAGGGGCAACAGAGGTGACAATTTCTAACAATCATTTCACAACAGACAAGGTGAAAAATCCATGGCATCATCAAGCACCTCAAACTTGCTTTCATCACAGCCCTGCTCATGTAGACTAATAATCCCTATGGCAATTTGCTTCCTCTTTAATTTTTCTCCATTATTTAGGACAGAAGAAATATATCTGTCAGTTGTGCTGGAAAAAAAAAAAAACAACAAAGCCTTTTTCAACCCACTCTACTTGAAGTTTTTAATTAAATTAAGTTTTGTTAAGAAAATAAGTTCCCTTCCCTCCAACATAAGTTGACATTCATCAGGTGACTTAATTGAATCCTTTAATATATCATTAGTAGCAAAACCAAATAATAGATCTTTAGTTTTACTGAAATGGAAATTGATTTCAGATTGGTATCAATAAGTTCACGAGTCATACATTGCATAAAAAATTATACCTAAAAATTATTTAGTATAGCATATTTATCCATGCAACATGCACTTGGATCCTGTGAAATCGTCAGGGCAGGCAAGGAAAGGCTCCCTGCGCTTGCCTAAATGCCAAGTGCCCCCTTGTGGTCAGCATCATCCTTAGATTCCAAACCAGACCCGGAGTAGAACTGTCCTAGTGCGCTGTAATAGGGGTGGGATGCTAACTCCCTAGATCCTTATTTCAGTGATCTCCACACAGTGCTCACAGGGGTTATGTGCTGACTTGGGCAGGCGAAGGCAAAACAGAGACCTCCAACGCTGTGGTTCAGATTGACAGAACAAGGCGTTGCTGATTCGGAAATGGCACACAGCAGCTTCTCCTAGTAGGCCTGAAAAAGGCTGGATTCCTTAGTAATTTTCTCTGGAAGATATCCCAGAATCCCCATCAGTTGCTAAGGAATTCTTGAGAACTAACAGATGGGAACGTCACTTGACTCCAAGACTTTTCTCTGATTGTTTTCTTTGAAACACAAACACTATTCTGCCTCTGGGCACACCACAAAGTGATTTGAGTAAAAGGGTCTCCGGGTTTGAGCAAGGCCACCAGGAGGAATAACTAATGCCAACTTGACAAGGAGAAGAAAAAAGGTCTCTTGGAGGTATTTGAAATATTTATTTGAGGTCAAATGAAAGGAGTAGGAAGGGGAAGGCTGTGAGGAGGCAAGTAACAGCTCAGGGCAGTCAGACCCAAGACAGAACTTTCTCAAAAATACTTCCAAAATTCATGAAAAGCTAGGATACCAGATTTCTTCTTTCCATACAGCCACTGATGGCTTAACCCAGGAAGAACAACAAGGTTCATTTAAGAGTCACCTGCTAGGAGAATTGTCAACATTTCCTATGCATTTTAAGTGCTGATATTCCCTATAGGCAGCTATCAACGCCTACTGAAATACAAAGTGCAGCACTGAAAACACTGCATGCTTTCACAAACCCAAGATTCCCTTCCTGTCATATTGCGATCACGTATGTCTCCAGTGTGACACTCTGCCTATAGTTTAAAACTGACAGCAAAAACCCTGAGGTGGTTGTGTGAGGCTGTAAGTTCTGTGGTCACTGTCCTTATAGAAAAGGCAGCTTTGCAAAGCAAGTATCTGACCCTTAATGTTAGAATTTACTCCTCTGTGGTGCTGGACATTATGAAAAAGTGGTGATTTATCACAGAAGCCCTGGTTCCTGGGCTAATCTTAACTAGAGCGTTGCTAAGGCAATGCTATCAGGAGTGTGCTCTTCTGAACTGATTTTGCAGTATGCTTTTCAGTATTTGCATACTAAAGCTGCTATCTAGGGATTCATTCTCACAGAAACGGTGAGAGAGAACGGAATAGTTTTCTTTCTGCTTATATGGGAAATTATGCTTAGCAAAAAACATGTATTTTACCCAAACTAATTTTATGAAAAAATGCAAACAAATGAAAGCAGCATGTTTAACAGAAGTAAGTAAAATTCACATCTTGTTATACTTTAGAAAGAATGCATTCCTTCTGTAATTATTTCTGAAGTACTGTATGACATTTGTATTATTCATTGCAACATAAAGGAAATGAATGACTAAACAGTTTTCACTGCTGGAACTCCCTTGTGCTTGTCACTGTTATTTTTAATCTGCCCCCAGTACACAAAAAATATTTTCTAAACCCTGGAAGTAAGAATTTCTGTGTTCTGATTTTTCTGAAAAAAAAAAAAATAGGATTAGCTTATATCAGTAAAAGGACTTCAGAATGATAACTGTATATATAAATGGCGTAGGGGTGTTTTTAACAGAAAGAAATTATTTATCAGTACAATTCTAATTCTAAAGCAAAAATAGTGCAAGCCATCTGCAACAATTACTGCAATTTTTCAACACAGAAAATCCTCTATGCTTCCTTGTTCATCACTCCAGAATTTGCATTTTTATTCTTCTCTTTCATTCAAGTTTTTATAGCTTGATGATTGCCAGGGTCCCTGATGACTAATCTCTTTTTTGTTTTATTTTCCCTGTAGTGTTTGATATCAAGAAAGTATTTTATGCTACCTATGTCTAAATAGGTTGAATTACTCTATAGACATGTTTTTCTCCCTCTTTTCACTACAGTAGTACCTTGAATGACTAGCTTGAGTGAGCTAAATCTCTTTAGTATCTTTGAGATAACTCCTCTGTTAAATACAGCTAAAATTGTTTAGCAAATGAAGAATTGTTAGAGATCCTTCCAATAACTCTAATTATAATTCTAAGTTTCTTGGGAACACAGATTATAAATACTTGAAAATAATATTTATTTTTTAAATATGTTGCTCAAAACAAAATCTACTGTCTACTGCTGCTACATTCTAGAAATTGTATCATCTTGCTGCAAGAACTACTTTTCAATCTTGCCACAGAACTTCACATAATCACAGAATCAACTTTTTGGGATCCTCATGTCCAACCATTAACCCAGCAGTGCCAAGTCCACCAACAATCCATGTTTGCCAAGCACCACAGTATGTGTCTTTTAAATACCTGCAGAGATGGTGACTCAACCACTTCCTTGGGCAGCCTGTTCCAGTGCCTGACAACCCTTTCAGAGAAGAAATCTTTCCTATGCAATACACTTAGGAAGTATATTTTCATATAGGAATATATTTCCTATTCATATGCAACTGCAAATTGAAAGCTGAATATCACAGTGTACTTTTGATTTTACAGGCACATACACAATTCTTTATATACCCACTCTCAGCATTTTTACTTTGAGAAAATGTATATTGATGACTGGCAGAAAACTCTTTGTTTTTCTACCACTCACATCTGCTCTTTATCCTCATCTGTGAAGAAGCTAAATATTCTCCCCTAATTCCCAACAATTCTCAAAAACCCCAAAAGAATTTTAACAAACCTAAATGCTTGAACACCACGAAAAATTATCTGTGTATTTTTACCAATGTTTTGTCTTCTAAAATTATATATATAAAAGCAAAGCAGCTCTTCATTGTCCAAGAATATCTGTAGACAAACACTGACTTTTCTGATGGCTTCAGTTAGAAAAAAAAACAAAAACACAAAAAAACCCCAAACCCAAAAAACAGCAAAGCCCACATAATACCTCAGTATTTTTCTGCTCTTTTCACCTCCCAAAAACTAAAAGAAGAAAAAATTAAACATTTCATTAAATCCTTAAAGCACTTTCCTTTCTGGTTAGCAAATTGGAGGATTTATTAACTTTAAGCTGGAAGAATGAAGGAAGGACTTGAAACTGCATGGCACAGCACATTGGCTCCAGACTTTCCCAGGCTTCACTAAGTGAGGACTCCCCAAGCTCTCTTCTAGACTCCTTCTGGCAGTATGAACCTTTCAGCTGGGCTGGCACTCTTACCTTTATGGGAACAGTAACCAAACCTCTTAGAACCTTGTCTCATTGGTGAGGAGGCAATGCAGTAATTAGCAGGGATTAGAAATGCACTGGATTGGTGGGAAAGGAGATTATCTGGCTGGTAAATGCCTCTGGGACTGCCAGGCAAGGTGTAATTAGATTGCTTAGGAGAGTACTGGCAACTGGACTGAAATAAATACTTGTGATACTGTAACTACGCATACCAGTCTGTTTCACAGTCTGACAGGAATAACATTGTCCAAAGCAGACTCTGCTGTAAATTTTCTAGATCAGGGTTCTGTCTTCAAGACTTTTCTTTGAACATAATCCCAGTTGTATTTTCAGACAAACTCAGTGAAACAGGAAAGTGGGATGGGGAAAATTTTGTTCTCTTTTTAACTGGCTGTTAAAGAAAAAAATCTTGCCTACCTACAAAACACCATGGTCTCTAGGACAACACTAAAACTGGCAAAAATGTCAACTGTTTGAAAGCCATGGATCAGATCAGAAAAAGTAGTTAATTATTCACATCCTGCTTACAGCAGATAATCATCCTTCCCACTAACAGAGCATGCAGCCTCCTCTAGGGTCACTAAACTCACATTAATCTTCAGAATCTCAAGCACCAAAACAAGTCAGATGGTAGCACTTCTGTAAGTATAAGAAACAGGAATAAAAATCGTAACAGCTCTGCTTCGTAATGTTCATTATCCCTGCTTGTGTTACAAAGGCATTATCCCATCTTTATCTACCATCCCTAAAAGTGGGTAAGAAGCAGAAAAAGCTGCCAAATATTTCAGCAGATGACAGGCTAAGGAAAAAGCAGTTCTGAATCTACAATGATTTTTTACTTCATTTACTACCTTAGAAGACAAAATGGCCATAATATTTGCTGGGCTTTTTCCTTGGCATTTTTTCCTCAAGATTGCAGAAAAAATATTTTATGTTGTGTTGAAATAAAGGACATGAAGTATGAGTGCATTAAGGAATAATTTTTTTTAAAAAAGAAAACAGATACTTCCTTCAGTGATGCAAAAATTTACTGTAAAATGAGTTTTCCTGTGATTATATTATGCAAAATGTTACTGCAACTATTCATCTAGGTTATCACAGCTGACACAAAACTGAGATTATTGACTGATACAACAGAGGATTGTGTTGCCCCGCAGAGGAGCCTGAAGAAGCTGCAGAAGAAATAGGCAGAGAGGAATCATGTGGAGTGGAAATGCAGTCCTGCCCCTGGGGGAGAAATAATCCTAGGCACCAGTATGTGCTGGGCTGACTGGCTGGGAAGCAGCCAGGACTTTGGGGTCCTGGTGAGCAAGATTACCCCAAGAAATCAATGCATTCTTGCTGCAAGGGTGGCTTGTGGCTGCCTGGGCTGCATTAGGAAGATGCTGCCAGCAGGCCAAGGGAGGTGATCTGACCTTTATCCTTAGCACTTGTGAGATGTATCTGCAGGGTCCAATTCTTGACATTTCAGTACAAGAATGATATGGACTTCCTGGAGCAAGCCCACCACGGGGCTACGAAGATGATTAAGAGTCCAGAGCACCTGACAAATGAGGAAAGGCTGAGAGGTCTGCAACTATTCAGCCTGGGGAAGAGAAGGCCCAGGGTTTCTTATCAATGTATACAAATATATGATGGCAAGAAATGTAGAGGGAGCCAGGCTCTTCTCAACAGTGCCCAGTGACAGGACAAGAAGATCGAAACTGCTGGAATTCCATTTGGTTACAACTGAAGACATTTTTTACTGTGAGAGCAGTCAAAGACTAAATGATTCCATGAGGTTTAATGTTTTTAATTTATTCATAGATCCAGTCCAGCTATTCCATCTCACATGCCTTACTGCAGATTCAATTATAAAACATTCACTCAGGAAAAAAATTCACTACATAACTCTTCCCAACATTCAGGTTTTATGTACTTCTTGCTTCAGGATTTTACTTTATATTTTATAAGCAATTGCCTATATGAAACAATAAAAACCTAAGCAGAACTGATTGATTTGGCTTCTAGACCAGGCTGCTGAAATTTTTTGTCATGAAAAAACTAGGACTATACAAGTTTTCCAACTAGACTGTGATTTGTTGTTAAGCCAACTAAATGTCACAATACTTACCACAGGCATTTTATCAAAGGTGCGAACAATGGACAGTTTATCTATAAATAAGCAGAAAAGTGTGACCTGTTGGTATAATTTTAACATATTTAATCACCACTAATTCTACTGAAAAAGTTATGAATGTCCATTTCTACCTGCTGGATTTCCACGAATAAGCTCCACCTTATCTCGAAGAATATTAACTTGCCTTTCCAGCTGTTTGTTCAATTCTACTTGTGTCTCATATCTGGTTTTCCATTCATTATCTTAAAAAACAAATACACATTCACTATCTTAAAAACAAATACAGAATTATATTTCCCCAATTACTTCATGTCATTTTAAGCAAAGGCATTTTTTAAAACTGTTCCTTTTAACTAACTGGAGACTGACAAAGTCTTCACTTAGTAATCCTCATAATAAGCATTTTTGCATATAAAAAAGCTTGAAAATATAAATCATGGAAAATTTTCACTAGGCTTACTGTGGTCAGAATATTAACCAACTCTGTGAATTCATATTATTCATAGCTTCATTAATAATTAACAAAAAAACCCTAGTGTGGCCACATGTAGCATTTCTTAATTTTCTGTGTGAAGCACCACAGTTATAATAGTCATGTTTGAAAAGTGAAAATTTAAAGTTCTAAATAAAAATGTGAACCCTTGTAGGTCCTTCCCAAAAGAATTATTTTTCTGTGTTTCCTAATCAATTAGCAAGACTGTTGAAATTCACTTACCTTCATTTTCAACACTGTTAAGACTTTTTTCCAGCTCGGTTACAGTGTGTCTCAGTTCAAATACTGAACTTTCAAGCATGTGCCTGTGGTATTAAAAGAAGTCAATACATTGCTACAATAGCCAATAAATGGCTCTTGTACTAGTCCTATTATTGAAATTAGAAAAAAATAGATCAAATATATTTTCAGAAGAAGTATCTATTGATCATTCCTATGTAGTTACATTACCTTGGCCATTCTTAAATGTATTTTTCTCTATAGTTACTACAGTGCCTTTAAAACAATGAAGCATTTCTACTTTGCGAATAAAATTACTTCCACAAAAACCCAAGATAGACATTTCCTAAAATATAATAATTTTCTAGTTGACCATCAGAATTTAAAAAATGTAGAGGGGACAGTGACTCTAATTTTTCATCTAAAAGAAGATGCCCAATGAGTATGTTTTTTAAAACAAGAATATGCCTGAGAGATGTGCTATTTAAAATTCTGAATTAATTCTTCATTTTGACTTACTACTCAGTGATTAATAGTCATTTCCTAAATTGCACCCATATCAAAACCAATCAAAACAAACAATGTTCTATGACTATCAGAAAAGAAAGCAAGCAATTAAAGTAAGATGAGTGTTAAAAAAAATGTACAGGACCTCAACCACCATTTTTTAGGAAAATATATTTTTGCCCATTGATTAATCCCATATAGCGGTCAGCCAGAAAGCTGAAAGGTACCATGAAAACCAGGGTCTTTCTGCATTGGAAGGTATGACCAGAAGCAGAAGGTAAGAGGGGACTTTGATAAGAGCACAACCCACCTGCCATGCCTCAGACACGGTGCTAGGTCACTCTCATCCTTCAAAGTAGACATATGGTAATTTACAATATCTTACAATGAACCCTGTGATCTTGATCACATCAAGAGGACATCACCAGTAAGTTATTGACTATATTCATGCTAACAGCCTGGTTCTTTGAGGGCATGTCCATGGAGAAATGCTCCTGCCTGTGAGGTCTCAGGAAGTCAGACCACACCAGCACAGGTGCAAGCAAAAAACATAATGCAAAAAAGTGCAGAGGCAGTTTGTGGTTTTGTCCTTTAAAGTTAAGTTTGGAAGGCCAGCCTTTCAAAAAAACAGTCAGTGGTTCTTGGGTACCTCAATTTTTCAGTGCCCAAATTGAGATATTCCAAAAGAACTGAGAACACAAACTCTACAGTGAAGGCCCTTTGGGAAATGCTTTATAATACCAATATGATGACTGGTGTCTTTGAAACCTTAGCCTAGATCATTAAAACGTGGAAGAGAGAAAATTATTAGGCTGTAATGTTTGGGGGGGGAGGGGGATTCTTCTTAAAGAAGAGCTTCCATTGTCAACATGGATATTAATTTTCTGAACATGTCCATGAGAAATGTTCTTCAAGAAGTAATAATCTAACCTCTGAGAAATCAAAGGTCTGATGACAGAGATTGATTACTGAGACATTGCATCACCTCTTGCATTCACTGTGCTCATGTTCAGTTGGTGACACTTCTTTTTCATAGCTTGAAACAACAGATTTCACCTGCAAGCTGCAGAAGCAAACCAACTGGTCATAGGGAGTTGAATAGGTAAGCTTGGAATGAGGAGGGATGAAGAGCTGAAATCACAAAGAAATACAAAGAGTAATCTAAGGTAAGCCAAGTTTGTTTTCAGTGAAAGAGACACACTGAAGGACAGTAGGACACTCATCTTGAATGGCAAGGGAGAAGTGGGGCTTCCAAACCATCCTTGCTCCATTGCTCTTTTTATCTTCACCAACATTATATTAGACAGGGGACACATTGGCAAAAAATAATGATAGTACTGGTAACTTGCTGGAGAAAAAAAGGACAAGGTGAAACCCAGCCAAAGATAGCCTTGAGACATGACTCAAAAAGCTGTAGATGTAAGAAAATCAAAGGAAATCTGATTGCTGCTGCCTGTTTTCTCCCACTCTAAATAAAAGAGGCAGATGGCTAGGAAGAAGAAAGACAAAAATCTTACCACATTGCTGTTATCATTTCAACACAAATAGATAAGGTTTCTGCAAGGCAGATTTCTATCAACTTCTCAGAGCTTGGAAAAGAGGAAATTAAGATGGCAGTGAGTACTAAAATGGGATTTTTTTTAAAGGAAATAACACTGAAAATTAGAAACAGTCAAAGCTGTAACCAGAGCTGAGCTGTATAAAAATGAAATTGTTTTTGTTTTCAAAGAAATCTTAACTAAGTGCTCAGATGCAGAGGGAAGACACAGGAAGAATGAGTTCTTTAAATGCAGTGTTTCCAGTTTTCAATTTCTGTTACCACCCCAAGACTACATAAAAATTTCTTTATTAGGATTTTATTATTCTTTCTGCACCATTAACAAAACTGGAAGCCAAATTCCAATTATATTTTGTTCTTATTAATATATGTACAGAAATGGTAAATTGTCAGGTGTCACACTGTAATTGCTACATTGTCAGAAAGTCTTTTTTCTATGTGGCAACAGAAACCAGTTTTTAAAAAAAGTTTACTTGTTATTAAACATTTAATACACCAGTAGCACCCAGAATGCATCCAGTGGGTGAAACCACTCTATTTTTGGCAGCGTATATTCAGTAAAATACAATCCCTGCCCTGACAGAGAAGAGCTGTACAAATAAATAACTTTGAGCAGCTTGGTAAGTATTTCTGGGATTTAATGTATGGGAGTATTTTGCATTTCTGGAGTTATTTCTAATTGTGATAGGAAAGTGAAGGTCATGCCATGTATCTGCTAGTGTGAATTGAATGCAGCTGTGTATAGCTGCCTACCTGCCCAGAGACTTGGTCTGTGCTTAGAGGGACTGCACTGCACTGCACTGCACTTTTTAGTGCAATCTCATATGTGTTAAACATAATTAGACAATTCAAGGTCTATAAACCTTCTCCATGTCAATGGACAATTTACAGTCATCACAGAAGAAAGCCTGTAAAGCCTGAAATCTCACATTTAAATCATCATGAGAACCTAACCACATCCTTGCATACTAAGCATAACAAAAAAGCTCTTGTGAAGAAAATGAGAAAAAAATGTGCAGTTCAGATAAGAAGGCTCTGATTGAAACTACAAAAGAGAAAAAAACCCACTATATTTCTTTTTGAGGCTGTCTAGAGGTGTGATTTTACTTGACAATGGCAGCCACTTAGGATGAAAACCATTTTCCTGCACGTTTTGCTACCCAGGTCTGGATGTCTGGAACACGTATCAGGCAAAAGGCTTCCTGAAGCAATTTTCTATAGTGAAGAGAGAAATTCGAAAAATCAGGAGAAGCTCAGGGGAAGTCATCAGCTCTAGGGCATCGGCTCTGTAATATGGCAGATCTTTACTGAGTTCTGTAGAAGATTAAATGCACAAATGCCTTCAGAATCTCTGAAGAAAGCAGAAACAATATTGCACAGTGCAGGGGCACCACATGGAAGAGCACACTCAGTATTGAAAGCTACAGACTCCTGACACTTGCAGTCAGTAGTGTGCTGGGAAAATGCTGCAGCTTTCCTGGCAAGGAAAGCCACAAGAAATGAAATCTCACAAGCTGAAGTAACACACAATTCCATCAACATTACTAAGTAGCTGGCATGCATAAATATATGTCTTTAAGACTTCTTTGTCTAATAAGAAGTACACTGCAGTGTTATATGCCTTCTCCCTCTCTCTCTCTCTCTCTCTCCCAGAAACATTTGCCATGACATTTCCCAATCAAAACGTGTACTGAATCTTGATCACAACAATACAGGGCCAGATTTGAGCTGACTTTCATTATAGTCAGAAAAAAATTTGAAAGATTTCATAGCACTACATGTACAATCACTGAGAATCAGTAGGTACATTGGGAACAGACCCCTTACAGACATGAATGATTCAATTTACTCTGTGAAGTAAAAATCTCTTCTTCATGACTGCTAAATAAGAGTGGTAGGTGGGCTGTTAGCAAACTGCCTAATTGGCACAATAATCAGATACGCCAGTAAAAAGAAGACAAGGGTGAGATAGCAGTGAAGGAATGCAGACATCCATCTGCAAGCCACTTATCCTCAGCTTGCTTTCTACCCAAGGGAGAGAAACTGGCATCTCCTAGGGTGTGAGTCATCTCATGCTAGAACAGCCAGGCAAAGTAGGTCAGATGAATCACACCTTCAAAAAGCTTTTCTGTACTCATTGACTATACATGCCACTGGTTTAGATGGAGATGTCTAACAAGTCTGGTCACTGGAAAGCTGAATAAATAACTGCTGGGAAATAGACAGTAATAATACTGTCTATTTGCACACAAAGAAAATAGTTGTAGAACCCACCTGGAGCTGAATGTCTTTTATGGTCATGCCATCACCATAAAGGTTTTTATTAAATATATATTTTGCTTTTATCTATAAGTAAGTCACCACAACTCAACTTTTTACCTGATCACCATT
>JANPWX010000134.1:3111654-3132305 GCA_024734555.1 Trochalopteron elliotii | reverse complement strand
TGATGCAAGGGACAGGGTGGAAGTGGGAGTAATTACTGCGCTCTTAGATCAACTCACCATTACACAAGACTCAGCACTCACTAGAGGAACTTTCCCAGGAAGGGGGTGGACTTTAATTTTCCTTTACTGATATATTATGCAAAAGGGTATGGTTTTCTCAGTTCAAGTACTTCTGTTGCATGAGTAGCAACCTAAATGCCATAGCCCTAGCACTTGCTGGGTAACAGAGGCGCTGCTTTAAAGGTTTTAAAAATGGGTTATGTATTACTGTTACTTTAACCGGAATTGCCATCCACAAGTCAGTCCTGAAATGCTGTGAATTGTAATCCTGAAGTGGTAGTGTGTCACGTTGGAATTGCCCAATTAATGCCTCACCGATACTGCAATACCAGGGCACTAATCCAGCAGGATCTAATGACTGGGAGTAGAACAGTAGGATGGAGAGTGGGAAGCTTAATTCCAAGACAGAAAAGTAATTTTAATTTCACTTGTCTGATATATATTAGAGCAGGAGATGATTTTTGAGTCTCAAGTTATAACTGATGCTATCAGCTAATCAGTGAATTATCATCTTTGGTGTGGGTTGAATTCAGAATTTTCTGATATAATTTAATCAAGAAACAAATTTAGAAGAGTGCTGCACTGTAACTGCATTTAAATTTAGTTGCTCATTTTGCCTTCATGTTTTACTGAATGTTACCTTTTTAAGATTCATATTGAAAACACATTTCATAACAAACCAGTAATTTAAGTAATGACTTGGACCTAGGTTAGCATTCATAACTCACTAAGTATACTGAATATTAACAGCAAACGTTTTCATCAGTAACCATTTTTTCTTGTTACCAGATTTTGTGAACTGCTTCAAGAATAATGTAACCAGCCTGATGAATTGTTCTCAATGGGTGGGCACATTCGGATAGCTCAGAATGAGCCCTGGAATCACATGAAGTCTGAAAATAGAGGGCACAGGGGAACTGAGGGCTGTATCCTCGCCCACAGCATACTCTTTCTGCCCCAGGAGACTTTAATTTGACCTCCTCTCCAGGATACTTTCAGGTTCCACCTTCACCCAGGGATTACTAAGTTTCTTAACCGGGTAAGCTCTCAGGAAGCAGGTCACTGTGCACATAAGGATGAGCCCAGACCACACTGTCTGGGTTGGCACAGCACAGCAGGTCTGAGTGCTTCGCCTGATGGTTTGGGAACTGGAGTGAGAAAAGCAAAAGTGTCTTGTGGACTAAGGTCTTGTGTGTGTAAAAATTCAAAACATTAATATTTTTAACAATCACAGCAGTAACATAGTGACATTTGCAACACATAAGAATTTTCCTCCATTTCTTTATTCCAAATAAATTGGTTAAAATTACGTATACGGATACCGCTAAAGGCATTCATTGTTTTAAGGCTTTTAATGGCTCGAGATCAAAAATTTTAGTGAGAACAGTTAGGAAATTTGATCACAACACAATGTGTTTTGAAAACAGAATTTTATACTTAAATATGTATTTATGATATGTGAAGGCATTAAACACCTATTTACTTAAAAGCAAGGTAGACCAGTTGCTGAAGGCATAAATTAATTTTTACAAAGAAGTTATTTCTGTAGTTCCAGTAACTAAGGTATGATGAATGGCTGTGTGGGCAAGGGGAAACTTGTGGATGTTGTATATTTTGACTTTACCAAGGACTTTGATGTAGTCTCCCACAGTACTTTTATAGCTGAATTGGTGAGTTCTGGATTGGGTAACTGGGTCATAAGGCTGCTGGAAAATTGGCTGGGCCATCAGGCTTGAAGTGTGGTGATCAGCAGTATGACTGCTTCACTCTGGGATCAGTATCTGAGCCAATACCCTTAAGTCCTGATTGATAACCTGGAAGCCTGAGCACTGGCCCAGCAAATTTGATGACCACGATAAGCTGAGAGGAGCAGTTAGTATGCAGGAGGCCAGGTGGTTGTACAGCCTGGAGAAACCTAGTGAAATTCAACAAAAATAAAGTGCAAAGCCCAGTATATGGCACAAGTAAAACCCATGGATCAATACAGCTGGAGCAGTGTCTAGAATCCAATGTTGTAGAAGACACAGGCTCCCTAGTAAAGAAGTTGTCATGAGCCAGCAACAGCTTACAGCAAACAAGACTGAAGGGCTCCTGGGCTGTCACAGCAAGGGCATGGCCAGGAGCCTGCAGGAGATGGTTCCTCCACTCTGTTCAGCACATGCTGAAGTGCTTTGCTTTTGACTCCCAAACAAGTCCCAAGGACTTCATTAGGTCAGGAACTTGCCTTTGTTCAGGGTGGAGAAGGCGAAAGGAAAGACTTTAGTGCTGTAATCAGCTATGTGCTATGAAAGTCTAAATAAGATGGAGAAGCCAAAGTTTCCTCCAGAGTGCATGATGGAAGGATATGCAATAGAATGCACCTGCATATAAAAGTGTTTCATTGAGTATAAGGGGAAATATTGAGCAGTCAAGTTGGGCAAAGATTGCCCAGAGGGGCTGTGAAGTCTCCATCCTTGGAGATAATCATGTGAGCAGAACTGGGGCAGAGTACTGTGCTCCAGGCTGGACCTGTTTTGAGCAGGAGGTGCATTACAGACCATGGGGCCCCTTCCAACCCTCACCATTCTATTGTAAGCTGGTCAGCATGGCTTTTGTAGTGGAAGGTAGGTTTACCAATTCTTTTTAAAGGATTATGGATTTATTCAGGGAATATTAATGATAGGCTATTCCAAGTTGGTTTTAAACCAGCATTAAACAAACCAATCAAATGACCCTTGGAATCTAGAGGAATCCATTCAAATATAGGGGTTTAGATTTGAGATAAGAACTGTTGTTTGTATCCACAAAATGATAAACGTGATGGCAGTAGCTTAGAATGACTTGGAGATCATTTAGAGTAATCCTCTCAAGACAAGATTTGAGACCAATATTGTAGCAGAAAAGACTTTGAATAAATTTGGAAGTAAGAGTGCCTCAGGAAATCAGGTAGTAGTTCATGCACTACTAAAATATAGCTTAGTAAAGCTTCTAGGACTGCCATGTATCAAAAGATGTTTGGTGTTCAAAGAAAACCAAGCAGTGAATAGAAAGACAGGAGGTTTGGGGAACTTAATATATAAAAGGGAGAGCTGAGATCAGGCAGTAAATGTGAGAAGGCAGTTGTATATGGTAGAAGAAGGGAGGAAAAGCCTATGGAGTTGCTACCCTGGGCCCAAGAAGTGGCAGGTGAAGCAAGGTAAGTTCAACAGCATCATACTATCAGCTGGAAGAATTAACTAAACTTTGGAATAATGTAAAAGGGAAGATCATGGATATATCACATTACAAACTGTAAAATGGGGTAGGCATCATTCAAAAAATAGTTTTAATCCATTTTGAAAGACTGGACACACATGAAGAGAATAACAGCAGGTTGAACAGGACACCACTACCTGCCTGATACTGATAGCATTTAAATGTTGTTTTTCCTCAGTGTGCTCCAATGTGGTCTCTTGAAGACTGTAACACACCTTGATTGCTTTAACACAACTTTTTGTTTTGACGGTTTATAGATTAAACTAAAGGGTATGAGCTAAATGCAAAACCTCAAAATGGGAGGGAGAAAGAAGAAACAAATACCTATATCCCCATTGTAAATACAGCTCTTAGCAACAAAAAATGCTTTTACTAGTGTGAAGTCTGTAGCAGCCTTTAACTGGTTACACAAGCTGGCAAGTGGCAGACTATAGTGGCAGAAATTGTTAGTGTACTTTGGATGGAACCTTTTAGTTTGAAATATTTAAGCTCTATAGTTGATGATCTTATTTATACTTTAGATACATCCCACTACTGCTATTTTATTACTTCTGAAGAAGTCCTGGTTTTTCCACTTATAGATCCATAGAGTAGCTTCATATCATAAAAAGGTCAAGCACAGATTTTATTTTTATTTCCATGTATCAAAGTTACACTTCAAGTGGTTAGATCCTTTCTTTCACATTTCTCACCTTAAGCACACATCTGCAGTAGCTATCACAAAAGATGCATCTACTACCATTCTAATGTAGTTAGACTGTAGTTGTTACTGTATTTTTTCAATCTTCTACAAATACCACTTGCCAACAATTTATAGTTATTTTCTCCATCTACATGAAATGGAGATAAGTGTAAGTTGTTGGCATTCCATCTGCTGCAGGTTCACCCAATGTCAGAATGTGCAGCAGCTTTAAAACTCAACAGTAAAGTGTTAAATAATTAGCAGTGTCAAAGCATCTCAAGGATTTAACATCTTGAGTTATTTTACACTGTGCTACAAATAGGATGACAAATCTACACAAATGTCTACTCTACACAACTCTTCATTAAAAGGATTTCTCTTCACAGTCTTTTTAAACACTTCACACTGTTGTGCAACTATGACTTTAATGGAATAAAGATGATGACCATTGGACTATTTGTTCAAACATTAGGAATCATCCATTAGGAGATCAGGATATATAAACTTATTCTTTTGGGATCAGCTGAAAAGTACAGAGTGCATAGAATTTCCTAGTGCCCTCTAACATTTTCACAGAAAAATACTTTAATTTATGCAAAACCATTCTTATCCTCTCTACATAAAAACCTGAATTTTTCAAACAATCTTTGTATATTCCTTATAGAGTCAATGGGAAAACGCATTTTTCTAGACCTGTAAATACCCTCTTTTAGAAGAAATGCTTGGTATCTTTGGTTTACTTATATGCTGGATGAGAAAAAAAATAAGTCTGAAAGGAAATGACTACCTAATTACCTGAGGTTCATCTTTCATTTCTTGTAACATGAACTTTGGATAAGATCAGCTGTTTTGTAGGTGAAAAGAGAAATTCTCTACAAAACAATGAAACACAATGCTTATTTTAGTAGTGCATATTAAATAAGACAAGGCTTGATTAGTAAAACTAATTCGTAAGGATAGTTATAAAGCCAAAACTGGTAATTTTACTTGTTCCAGAATTAGTAATCCTACTCTTTCTGTATCACCACCTTCTTTATAAATATAAAGTGTTACAAAAATATTCACAATAGTATTTCTATATTAATCTATTATTCCATATATTATTTTGAAAAAGTGCTTAAAGAGGCAAGTATATGAACTGCAAACTCATACCCTTCCAGTTGCCTAAAGCCCTGATCCAGTTGTTTAAATCCTTGTTCAGTACAGAACAAGGAGGTGACAACTTTCATTTTTCCTCCTACAAATGCTCTTCCTACTTTTACACTTTCCTGTCAAACTAAGTAACAGTTGCTTGGAAAATAGAGTGTGACTTATGTTCAGTGTCAGATGAGCAATGTAGTTACTTCTAAATAGGAAGTTTCATCTCTAATGTAAGGCTTTGAGAAGTATTTAATTGCTTTCATTTTTTACCCTTCTTCTCATTATCCAATACTTTATATTCATCTAGCACAGCATGGCCAGTTTCCTTTGCAGTTCTCTTTACAACAGATTTGATACCAATATTTTCAATGTTAAATGCTGTAACACCAACGTTGATTGCAGAATTAACAGCGTCGTCTGTAGCATGGCCAGCATCTTCTCCATACCTAAGGAAAGAGAGCAGTTTTGTAGATTTGTATACTTAGTATTTTAATCTTCACTGAAATTCTTTGGAGAGTAAAAATTTAGGTATTACCAAAAAAAAAATAATAAGCACAGTGCTCGAATGTCTAAAGAATAAAATTAGAATTTATGAAGTCATTTGAAAAAAGGCTGCTCCTCTATCAGATCAATTGCTCTTTGCAAATAGCAAATGCTTCTACTCTTTTTCTTCAAGAACACTTCCAGTCTTTTTCCCTTTTTTCCCCCCTAATTCTGAAGAGTAAAAAACATATCTATAGAGTGATAAGAAGGGAGGGGAAATAAGTTTTGTGCAGTAACTAAAGGTTCTTTTTCACCTTAGTTCCTACATCCTCTATATAGAAAGCCAACTGTACCCTGGGCTGCATCCAAAGCAGCATGGCCAGCAGGGCAAGGAGTGGATTCTGCCCCTCTACTCTTCTCTTGTGAGACCCCCACCTGGAGTGCATCATACAAAAACCACAAAAGGCTCAACAAAACTATCTTGGGGACATAATGACAATTATGAAGCGATAAAAACCTTTGGTCTCTCCAATGGGCTGTGAGTACAGCTTCTTTATGCTTTAGTGGGCAAGTTGGCAGTCTCAGACTAATGACTCAATTTTGCACAGAGTGCACAATGAAGGAGGACAAGAGTACAGTGAGAGCAGTAACTCCAACTGTTCTGGGCAGCCAGACATTTCTCCAGAGAGCACTGCAGTCAGACACACCAGGGCAAAGGGAAGTATTCCTCACAGCATCAGAATCCCAGCAGTCAGCAGAGTTACATTTTCCCTGTGCTTGTTATGACCAGAGAGCCTTTGAGGACCTCAAGAAAAGGCTAGAGAGAAGCAAAGAATATCAAACAATCCAAAAATTTGTAATATATCAGTACAGCAGCCAGAGCACATGGCTGGAACTAACAATGAGACCAAATAAAAAGAATGAGTCGGTTTTTTTGTTTTGCCTTTAATTCTCTGATAGAGCAACAGCCTTGAATCATCAACATCAGATTTGCATGTCAGAGAATTAATCTCACAGCAGAAGTATTTGATTAGTTTGTCAGTTTGATTAGTTTGATTAGTTTGTCAATTTGATTATTTTCACATCAGGAACATCATAAGCCATTATAATATCAGTAAAATAAATAATCACATTTAAAGTAGGATTGTATCTTATCCACTACAGTAAGACTACCAACTTCTTAATGTCTGATAACTAATTTTTTAGTTTGCCTGCCTTAATTGCATAATTTTTAACTTTTTTTAAATTGTGCAGATATATACACTGCATCTATTTAAATAGTTTTTAAAAAAGGTAGTAGCATGGGACTTTGGCAGACATATTACTTCTGAAGCTACATTTTCCCCCCATTCCAATCAACATGCAAATGATGAGCATCCCTTTAAAATTCCATCCACAAGGGTATTGCAGCTAAGTTTTAGCCTTTTTTTTTATTATTTAGAGACACTGATGGTGCTCCTTCAGTTTTGTTTCCATTAAGTGGAATTTAGCTCATTCACTAGTATTTTGAGTGGCAGACATCTTTGTCGCTGAAATAAAAAAAACAGCTTATAAAAGGGAGATTATGTAAAATTTGAATATAAGGATAGATTTTAAAGATTACATATCAAATAGTGTCAATTTCAATAATTTTCAATTTTCAGTTAGCTGCAACAGGTAGTTACTTATTGTTTTTCACTCTTAATGTCTGTTGTCTGCTGATCTCCATATTTCCTATATTTGTATCTAAAACAAAAACATTAATATGAATTTATGTGAAACGAGTACCAGTACAACTTATTCTGACATTCCTACTGCAAACAAACAAGCACTAGCAAGAAACCACAACAGACTAGAACTTTGCTATTTGGCCTCCTATTTGAAATGCATCACAACACAACCCTGAATGCCAGCCTGCTTAATACTGCATGCTGATGTTTATCTTGTTACCATTGGCTTGTAGCCTGTATGCACTTTCAGCAATCCTTTTAATATCTCTTTTGCTACACTTATCACTGATTCCATTGAAACTGCTTGCTTCTGCTTACTCATCACTTTCTATTAAATCTACTGCCCTTTTTGTGAGGGGTGCATTTCATGTTTCACAGTTATTTCAATATATTCCTTTATTCTCCACAACATATTCCAGTACATGCATACAGCTTTCATCTTTCCATCAACTTAGTAACATCATCTTAATCCCAAATGTTATTGTCCTCTTCCCCCACTATCTTTTCCAAAGAACATCTGTATTCTGCAAGTCAAGACTGTTCTATTATTGCTATATTTGCCTTAGATTTCCTTACAAAATTTTCTTTTTTTGCACTGCCTCACTTTAGCCAAACCTGCTGATAGATGAGGTTCTTCTATTTTTCACAATTTTAGCTAAGTTTGCATAAATTCAGGATTAGAGCTGAGAGGTTTAAACCAGTATTTTTTTCATAATGATATTATACCATAGGGCAGAGATATAAATCTGAACATTATTTGTAACACAGCCTGAAGATGTAATACTTCTACTAAGAACTAAAAAAAATACTTCCTACAATCATTTCTCGTTTCAGATTTTTGCATACAGGAGATGCTCATTACTGTGCACTTACCACCTTATCACATGCTACATAATTACAGCAAAGGAGGCATTTCAGTTAGCTTCCCTGCACTTTCATAAGTTTTTTTTGTCAGTATTCAGAGACAGTAACAGTGTGCTGTGGAAGATGAAAAGAATGAAAAACATAACTTACTTGTATTTGACCGTTTTTACAGTCTCAGTTGAAACACTTTTAGCAATACACTTCGCTGCACTTTCTAAACCTTGCCACACTGTTGAAAACCCTGTAGAAACAATCAGCTTATTTGAGTTCATACCATTAAAAATATGCCATTAAAAAAAGTGTAAGGAATTGTTATTACCTTGAACTCCACTTGCTGCTACAACCAGAGCACCATCAAAAGTAGATTTGCCATCTTTATCTTTCTTTAGGGATTCTGGAACTAATTTGCTGCCATGCTTCTTCACATGTGGAGCCAGCTCCCTTCCAACACAGCTCGCTATAGAACACACCCCTTCAACTACCATAAAACAACAGTATTCAGATTATTTAGTGAGAACATAGAACATCCTTCTTTAAAAATCTTTACTTACAATTAACAGGAAGAAGCTTCACTGAAGTCTTAAGTGAGGCTCCTATTTAAATACACTTATATGAAAGACAGACTTGAATCCACATGCAAGTGCCCAACTGATACAGAGCAACCTTATTTTTCAGGTTCTATACAACTCCAAATCCTAAGAAACAAGTAAGGTTGGCCTTGTGACTAAAAAGTGCCTTAAAAGACATACATGCACATCTCACACTCAAATTTCAAGAAACTGTTTCCACTGCTTTGTTATCTCTAACTTGTAGATGGAGAACAAGCTGCTGCTTTCCTGACTTGACTTCTGTAGAAGTCTTTCTTAGAAGCATCCCAGCTCTTCAAAGTAGTTTTATAAGGTCAGCACAATTTACTTCTGAAATTGGATGAGTCACTAGACAGTAAATATAAAGACTATATGCAAATAAATAATAAAATGAAGTTACTGAGAGCTGTTAGGGTTGCCAGGCCCCTCTGAATACCAGGCTGTTTCTATTTTGATATTTATGCGTAGTCAGATGGACTTGTTTCAGGTGTGCATGTTTAAAAATATGCACACACATATTCTCTTGTGGTACTGTATGTTAGTAACCAGTAAGAGTAGAGCTTTTAAAAAACATGGTTATCAACTTTAAAAAAATGAGACATCATTTTGAATTAACTATCTAAAGCTTTCAAAAGCATGTCAAACTTAAGGCTATAGAGTATTCTTTTAGGAAAGAAAAGGATGTCTCAAGGCCAAGTAGTATGTGCTAGTCCTTAAAGCAGGAGATAACTAGGCACAAGCTACTGATCTCTGAATTTTATCATGTCAGTACCTCCTCTAGTTTACTGGCTAGAAAAAACAGCTTGCATTTTACAAAGTTTTTATTATTTAGGGCAAAAATATTCTATCCTATGAGATGGAAATTTTTACCTAAGAATTGGCTGACTTTCACAGCTCCTCCAGTAGCCTGTTTTGCTACGTGCAGCCCCTTTGCTACAGTCGGGTTGACTTCCACAGGCTTTTCTTCCGGCTGAATGTGCTCTCGCAGTTTAGAGGCTCCTTTGTGAATGGCTTTACCCGTGTATTCTGCCCCTTTCATTAGGCCCCAGCTTACCCAAGATGCACCTTCAAGGCAAAAATTGTTTTTCTTAGTATGTTCAATTTTACAGACTGTGATTCCTTCAACTATCCCTCCTCTGCAAAAAATGTTTAGAAGCATTCCTGATTACAGTCTGCCATTATATTCTCCCCTGAACGGGCCAGCACAGAAGTCCTGGGGTAATTTCTGCACCTAGACCACCACTTTTTACATTCATTTTATTTAAGTTTAATACAGCCAGCCCACATCCAAATGTCAGCCTAATACAGATACTCCATTTTTTAATGGATATGCAAGCACCAGCTGAGTCAGAAGTGACAGAACTGCACATCTCAATGCTATTAACACTCAGGAAAACATACAAACACAACCCTCTAGCCCCTCTTGCAGATTCATATTTATTACAATCAGCTGTTGGTCATTACTTTATTCCAAAGATTCTCAAAGGAGAAAACCCACACATTTATCTGCAGAAATCACAACAGATGCTTGCTGTAATATGTGTTCATAGAGGGGTAAAATTTTCTGTCACAGTGGTTTGAGTCCCAGCAGGTGATATTCTAACAGAGTCAAATGAGGAGCCAAACTTATTTGCCACGAACAAACTGTTGGCAATGGATTTATATTATGCATGGTTTTTATAAAGCTCATCAAGGCATCCTTTAGAGGATCAACACTGGAACTAGTGACCAACTACTCCTGATCACTCAGCTTCTATCAGCACCCATGCATTTAGATGAAAATACTATTTAAATGTCACTCACGTTGGTTTCTATTCAACACAGTCCCCCTTTTACAGCTGTACCTGACAAGATTCCATGGGCAACTTTCTCACTCCATTCTGGTAACTCTTTCTGATCTTCAGCTTCTTCAGGCTGTGGCTGGATATGTACAGTCTGAGGCAAGTGAACTGCATCACCAGAGGCTTCAGCAGGCTGACAAGTGAAAGCAAACACCTGAGCATCTACTTTGCAACGTGTCATCAGTACTCCTGGTTTAGGTCATACACATCCATTATCCAAACAATATTAAACTTGTGCATGCCTTGGGTAAGTGTACAGAAACTCAAGCTAAATTTAACACTCAAACACTTTTTCCAGAGAAATCCTAGACATCCAAAAAAGCTTATCAGACAGGTCAACTTTTTTGTACACTTTTTTCATCCAGCTACAATGAAGATTTGCTTGCCAATGCAGCCATATGGACAAATAGCTAAGCAAGGAAAATTTACATTACTAGTTCACCAGAAAAACAGATAAGAGACTCTCCATCTCTCATTTTTATCATCTCAGACAGAAGTCAACTCTGTTGTTATTCAGCATGGGAACTGCAGTCTTTGGTTAGAGAATACAGCTGCACTAAAGGAATGCAGCTGTTGAGGTTGTTTTGTTCCTCATCCTTTCCTCCCAAATTCAAAAATAAAGGAGATTATTCATGCTGTGTGCTGTTGCTGCTTTTTCAGACTGGCACAGCCAAGGAAAACATCAAACTGTGCACAATACTGACCCCTATTTAAAGCTGGGTGGACAGGTTCTGTGTTACTTCATGTCAAATGGTTTCTGGAGTAGATGTTAATCATTCCAACACAGCAACCACTATCACAGGCTGCTTAGTGCTTCTAAAGTGTGTAACGTCACTTTACACAGGTCACAGATGATGTATAATTAAACTTTAATTACAGAAACCTAGAAAAATTGTAACAGGTTTAAGTTTTTGTTAAGAGAACTTTTCCAATAAAAAAGTAAATAAACCCCTCTAACATTTCAAAGACTGAAAACACTGCTAGTTAATGACAGAAAGAAAAAACATTTTTGTTTAGTCTAGAAGAGTCTAAATGAAAGTACTTATAGATTTAACCCACTGGCAGATCAGAATACACAATACAGAACAGTATTTGCTATTACTGGGAATTCTGAAATTCCTCTGAAATATTTACTGGATATAAAAGTAGGGTATTGCATATAGCAGAATGTTGTAGTAAAACCAACATTAACAGGAAAGAGTAGATTAAACCTCAGGAGGTTGCTACCCAGAAGGTTAACAATGTATCACTGATATGTGCGACATCATCATTTACTGGGTGACAGCAATGGAAAATCTGGTGTTCACGAATGTCTTCAGCATGTGACCAAAACTGAGGGCTGGGCAGGGAAAATTACTTCAATAAACAGCTATGGGTAAAAAAACCCTATTAAAAAACCCAAACTATGTTCCAGCTGTAATTTAGTTACACCACAGGTTGGGTCACTATACAGAAAACCAGTCAACAAGACTTCTAAGATCTACACCAAGGAGCAAAAATGGATTCTCTAAGAAGACAGGGGACTCGATACTGTAATTATATTAAATATAATTAGTCAATTAGATCCTCATGGTTACTATGGAAAACAGACGCTTTTTAAATGGCCATCAGACTAGGCTTTGGCATACTTGTTCTATATCACAGTTTTTAAAACTTCAGAAATATGCTGATTTGAAAAATGTGGCAGGCTGCAGTAACTGAATTGGTGTTTGACAGGAAACCAAACAACAACAGTACAAAAAAGACACCCAAAAAAAAAAAACCCCAAAAAAAAACCCACCAAAACTACAGGACACAGCATACACAGCTGCTGTCAATCAAATCAGCAGTTTTAACATGCATTTCTGTGACTACTTTTTTTTTTTTTTTTTTTTTTTTACTATAGGATTTTGCAATGTCCTGGGATTTACCTGGACTTTGAGGCCAGACCTCTGTTTAAATTTATCTTCAAAATGTGCTCTCTTAGTTGCTGGGAGCTCTGAAGGTAACCCTACTCTCTCATGGGATCCTGGCACCTGTGACATCATATCAGGGAACATTAACACAAACACAAAGTTTTAGGGAAATAAGGAACTAATAAGATACCAAATTTGAGCTACTTCTACACAGGAAAAAATGACAGAATTTTGTCCAGTGAGTTAATATCCTGTAATTCTGTAGTACTTTCCCCTTTAAGGAAAAATTAATGGAAAAAATGATTTCCTGTACTAGTGAAATTCCCTGCTGAACTCACCAGGATTTACACCATAACAGAACTCTGCCCTCACGGGATGTTCCAAACTGGACCTTCATCATCACTGCATTCACATTTTGGTGATTCAACAAAATTTTTGCATGTAAAGATTTAATCATGCTAAAATCTTTTAAGTAGTTACTGATTTCTGCTCTTCTTGAAATGACACTCCAGGGCTCTTACAGTAGTATTTTCTACCTTGCTACAAATCACTGAATCTTACTGCACCTTTGTTAGACTGTGGGGGGTTTTTCGTTTTCTCCACATGTCAACATCTTACTGCAATAAGGCACCAGATTTATCTACTCTGAGATCTGGAAGGCAGGTTTTTGAGGTAATTACTATTTTCACAGACCTTCTCTGAGGCAGCTTAACATTTTTGAACAGTAAACACATTTGGGCAGGATATTCCAAGAACAGCATCACCAAAACTACACAAAGAGTTGTGTGCATGCACACATAAGAAAAGAATGCTTTCTCCTGAACACATAATTTCGAGTTCTATATTCTTTTTCAGAAAAATGGAGAAAATATAAAAACTGGTCTCAAATTCCACTCTGCGCTTAAAATTTAGTGTTTTAAAATTTCTGTTGTCTCATTTCATAGGACCCACAGTTTCATTACAAAGCTGCTTTATTATAGCTCCTTTATCTATTTCTCACAGATGAGCTTACTAACCAAGACAAAAAAATCTGTCTTTTTACACAACTAAATGTAAATGTGCGAATATATTGATGATTTACACCTTTCCTTACTGGTTTATAACAGACCGCCCAGGAATTTACCTGAATACGTAGGTCAGACATTTGTTTCAAGAGATCCTCAAAGAGCTCTCTGTCAGCTGCTGGAAGTTCTGAAGACAGCACTACTCCCACATAGGACCCTGGTATCTGGGACATTGTGTCGGGGAACATGTAGACCCCAGTGCTGCAGCACAGAACAGGAGACTGGGTACACATCAGAGGATACAACCAGTCACAAACCTAGGAAAAACAAGTACATAGAATCAAAGGATGCTTTTAAAAAGAAAGATAGGCAGAACATAATGATACACACCATAAACTTGATTTTCCATAAAGTTACTAGTGGAACCTTCTAGTGAAAGGTTCCCTGCTGATGGCAGTGGGGTTGGAAATAAATTATCTTTATGGTCCTTTCCAAATTGAACTGTTTTATGATTCTATGATGAAAAATTAAAAGCCTTATACTGTCTTGAATAAAAGAAAAAAGAAAAACTATCCCTGTGATTGAAAAAATGTGATTCTGGAAGTATCACTCTTGATTAGTTATGACAACCTAATAGAGAGAAAATCCTAATTTTCACAGGATTAGAATTCAGGCTGGTACCCTATTAACTGAGGTCTCGTCTTGAGGCCCAGATGAAAAGAACTGCCAAACAAGGATTCCCAGCCCCTGTACCACTCTGGAGATCTCAGGACAGTTTTATTTAACAGGACAAACAGAAATGCGTGGCTGTCACTGGCCTACTGTTGAAGACTGCTAACATGGGCAGAGCTGAACCAGCAGACCCCAAAACAGGATCCAGCAGACCCCAAACCACCCAATTTTAGCAGTAACAAGAAGATCCAAAGCCAGAATCCAGATCAGAATCACAATGTTCACAATTACAGAACATGCCCACATGAAACAAGTAAAGACTGAAAAAGTAAAAAAAAAGGATCTTCTTTTATTTGTAGTTTTAAGTCTGGATTAACATGGACCCTCAAACTTCAAATTATCAGTTGTCATAACTGCAATACCTTATCACTAATTGAGAATGAAGCGGGTAGTGCCCAACCCCATTTTATCTTGATTTGTTACAACAGGTGAACCAAAATGTCTTCTCCATGTGACGAAAAATGTCAATTTTATGACATGGAAAGACATTTTAAGTCAAGTTTTTTACATACTGGAACTGACCAGAACAGCGAGCACTTGAAAACCTTGGGAAGACAGAGAGGTGCTTTTCACAGAGTCAAGAAAGTGTGTACTTGCAGAAAACCATTTCTGCAACACCCATAACATCCTTCGTATTATCACAGGGATATTTAGGCTCAGAAGAGCAAGAACCTAAGAAAGTTGCCTGTTAGAGCTTTATGACAGTTCTTGAAATTTTAATTAAAGGAGAAAATTATTTTCCTGTTACCTGAAGAAATGCCGGTGGACGATTCCGAGCAGCTTCACTACCTGTATCCAAGAACTTCACGATGCGCAGATATCCAGGATATGAAGGAGCACTAACCTGCCCATCAGGAGTCACAAAAAATATCTGTACTCCTTGGGGAATCAAGATCAGCTCATCTGCATCCACTCCCAGGTTTTCCAGGGGAGGTGGCTGAGTACATTTGTTGTTGTAGTAGTCCTCACTGACAGAAGAAAACTCCCCAGAGTCTGTGCCGTAGGACACAGTAAAGTGGCCATTGGTAGCTTGAGGAGTATAGGCAGGAGGAGCTTCATTTGGCAGACAAAGAGGTTTTGCAGATGATGGGCTCATAGCTGGAATTTGCCCCTGACTCACAGCAGCAACACTTCCATCTGCTGCAGGCAGCTGACTTGGTACAGACAGAGAATTAGGGGGAGGGGGTCTTTCTGGCTTTTCTTTGGAAGGGATGGAGGGGTACAACCTGGGCACCCCAGGAGGGGCATCCATCACAGCGGGAGATGCTTGTACTGGTGGGGTGTTTTGCTCCAGGCTGCCGAGTCGAGCACGAACATTTTGCAGGGTCTCCCTCATCTTCTGCTGCATTTGCCTGGCGGACTCCCACTGGGACCCTACACACGCAGGACCCTCTGATGGAATGCTAACTCCTCGGAGCAAGTGGTCAAGCCCTTGCTCATAGTAACTTCTTGCCTCTTCCTTCTGACCCAGTTCATCTATATTCAGTCCTTTATTGATAAAAAAAAAGCCTTTCCTGTACTCTTCATTAATGGCTTTAATATTTGCATCTTCCTGCGTAACCGGATCCCGCAGTTGTTCCATTACTGAAAATTGGAATAAAAATCAATAAGAATATACAGAGAGAAAGCCAAACAATGTTTACCTTAAAATAAAATACCTTCTTAATGATGACCCTACTGCATGTACTAGCAGAAATCTATCTAGTTGCTTGGAACACTGTCTGATATGTTATGGTTATCTCCTAATAACATTCAGATTCAGCTGACATGTCTCCAAGACAGCAAGAAATCTATAACCGTCAAATCTAGTTACATCACAGATATTTATTTCTTAAAAGTTAAACATCAGAAGAACATGGACATGCCTGATACTAAATTTTTCATCTTCAAGATCAGTAGCAAACAAGAGGAAAAAACAAATAACTTAAAAAAATCTAACTTTTCCAAAAACATCTCTAAGGTATTAAAAAATTCAGTTACCATTTTGTCTATTTGAATAAAGGCTGAACTTACAAACAGTACATTTCCACTTGAATAATTTAAGAGAAAACACTCAACAGATTTTTAGATCTCGATCAACTAACATCAACACACAGAACTATGAAATATTTTGAACAGTTAAAGCTGTGCTTTACAAAATAAAAACATGGAATTACTTATTTCCTTTAAAGTGTTTTTAGAGTGAGAAAAGGCAATTGGTGTTTTACACTCCTTGCTCCCCTGGTGACAAAAATTGGAAGTACCAATATGTACAAAAGTTTGCAGGCTCTAGGTCTGTTTTGGAATGTATTCCTCAAACTGCCTCATTTATTTCAACTGAAGAGCAGAAAAGAATCCAGTAGGTTTGTCTGAATTCTAAAATGTGTTAACTCATTGTTTTAGCTGTACACAGATTGTCAGTCCTGGCCAAACACAGGAAACACAAATAATTAATTCCAATGAATTTGGGTTGGGTGTTGTTGGGTTTTTTTTTTTTGTTTTTTTTTTTTTTCCTGGCAGCCTTAAGAGGCATTGTTAATTCAGGAAAGTCAGGCAATTATACTAGAAGAGAATAATGATCATGGACAACAAAAATGAGATACTGTTTTAAATTAAAGAGCAGATATTTTCAAGCAAAACCATGATTTTCTGCTGTAAGGCAGATGAAAGAAAGGAGACATCTGTCAATCAGAATGATATTAAGCCACAGAAAACATGGGGGTAAGTCAAAGCCAAAGTGCAAAAACAGAAATACTTGCATTACATGAGCAGAACCGTTAAAACCACCATACAGGGCATTGGTGAGAATTCAGACACTGAGCCACACTTAAGGAAGCTGTGCCAGAAGAGGAAGAGGTGGGCAGGTTACTGATATTTCTCCCGATCAATCAATCACTCTTCCCTAGAAAGGTGTAGATTTGGCTTACCAAGGCAATACAGCAAAGGCCAAGAGATTGGATTAGTCTCTACAAATATGATGGATGAAAAGAAAGTAAATCAGTAAATAAAGAATAATTATCAGGAAAGAAAAAAAGAATAAAATCCAAACTTGCAATAAAATCCTGAAATCGTACCTACATTTACATAAGTTTACTTAATGTCTCTTCTTGTTTTAGACTATCAACAAACTAAAAAACTAATTTGGAAAATATCCTTCCTCTACTCCAACAAAACCAGAAAAACTTATGAAATGCAGGTCATGAAAAAATTTGAAAGAGGCAAAGAATGCTGTGTTCTACTCCCACACTCTTTATAATCAAAATGCAGACAGCATTTAGGAGACTGATGCATCTGTAGTCACACAACAGAAGTGCCATGTAATCTGGGAGGCATCTGTTTTTATGATGCTACAGAACGCAATTTCACGTAGAAGTCAAGATGTGTGCTTTCAGTGCAGTAACACACTCAGAATGTAACAGGGGTGGCTTGAGAAGGCAGCCCAGTGGAGTGGGTTAGCAGCAACTCAAGCCACCAGGGTCACTGCCCATCATATAGCAAATTTTGGGCTGGAGGAGATTTTTCTGGTTGACTGCAGTCACTCATTGCCAAGAGGCTCAGCATCTTTAAGCTAAAGAACAACACTGGCACAAGTGTATATTTACTAATCACCAAGGACATCACCTTTAGAAGTTAAAAGTATGCTCCCGACCAGCACAGCAGCAAACAATTAGAGTAAAAGCAACTGGAAAGAACTCCTTACAAGGTTGTGAATATAGCTGGATCCTTACAGCAAAAAAACCTGGTGACAGCCAAACTACATCACTGTGTGTCAACACTTGTATTTACTATTGAAAAATCCACTTTTCCTTTTAAGTAGGGTATGAAAATGAAAACCAATTTAACAGTAAAGACCTCTGATTTGAGAATTGTAGGTTCTTAAAACACAGAAAATGTTTCAAAGACTGAGAAGGACAGACAAGTTTAACCTATCATCACCATTTACTTCTCTATTGAGCAAAATGTACTGGTTTGAGATTTTGAGTGCCTATACTCCCAAGCCTGGATAAAGTCCTTTCTCAAGGCTTGAAGTAAATAATTTATTTGTGTGAACAGTACAATAGTCCCCTTTGCCCCATGTTTATTGATTTGATTTCTTTCTGGGTGAGGCTAATGCAAAGATACTTTACAGATTTCAAATAATTCTTTTGCTAGTGATTATTAGCATGTAACAAGAAGAGACATCAAGTAAAATCCCAACTACATTTCAACTTAATATTTGATTCCCTCTTCACTGTATAGTTCTCATACTGACAGCAGCACTGTTCCTGCTAAAGCTCAGTCTTTACTGACACTAAAAAGGTCTGTAAGGAAATGGAGATGTCAGCACCACCAGTGTCCACACAGCAGGGCAGAGCTACAAAAGCTGGCTCAGAAACTCTGATTGTCTGAAACATCCCAAGTTTGCAGTATATGTGCAGCATAGTTACCTCCAAATAATGCATTTGGTTGGCAGAGCACTTGGAAATGGAGGAAGGACTTCGTAGTAGATTTCAAGCTAAACATGTGGTAACTAAAAATCAGCCCAAAGAACTGAATTTCATTCTTTCTTAGTAATTGACTAAAACTAATACAAAAGAATGGATGGTATTAAATAAGCTTATCTAATGGCTCCCTCACAACACAGGAATAAATATTCTCTGAAAGAGAACATTTAAATAGCAATCAGATCATATCCAAGGAATATCCTTGATCACTATTATTTTCAGTGTACCATCTTAATATAGCATCTAAGTGTCTTGCATGTTTTAATATTTTTTCTGTAATCCACTTCTGTACAATGCTGAATATTATTTCCTCTGTTTTAAAGCTGTAATGAATGGAAATATGTGTATTACTGAATACTGAGAGAACTGCAAGCCAATCTTTGATCCCACGGCCTGTTCAGATCAGCCCAGATCTGCACCGTTTAGCCTTCATTAAGATTTAGAGGAACTTGTCTCAGAGAAAGCCAATCCAAAACAGATAAGAGCTAAAGGGCACTTTAGGTAATCACAGATCAATCCAGCACTTTTTCTTTTATCAGTGCAGATATACTCTGTAGTTTTAAGTGACTTTTCCAAGGGAGGCTACAGTGCAACAATGAAGCCTGAGTTTAGTTTGATATTGTAAGCTAACATCTCACCCATCCTTCCTCTGAGCAGCAAAGCCCACTTCATTAAAAAGTAATGTTTATTAACAAAAATACAGGTCAATGGTGGTTCTCTCTGCTAGACTGTAAACCTGAAGTCTAAGGCTTATTAAGGAGATTAAAAAGCCTGACTGACAGAGGTAGGATACACTTGCCAACTCAGCATTTTTGAAGGAGAGTAGGGGAGGAAAATACGAAACAAATTTTAAAAACTCTCCAAACTAAAACAGCCTTAATCCAAGAGTTCTTCTTATTTGTCAACTATTTTTCTCTCAGACACCAATTAAGAAGTGCCATGCAAACACAACTGTTTAAGCCTTATTTCTGTATGAAAAGAGCAAGTAAGAAAGTATTAGTAACTTTCAAGAATTTAAAGAATTAAATGGTACCTAGAATATAAACTAATACATGCCACATACTAGCCAATAAATGTACCTTTTAATGCTTTTATCTTACTTAAATTAGTTTGTTTAAAGAAGCCTTTACATTTTGCATTAAGTGGTGGCCTACTTCTAGTTTTTAGGCAAAGAAAAAAAATTTGTCAGGCTACACAATATCACAGACTAGACAACAGAAAGTATTAGTGATATTAAAGTAATTCTTACTCTCAAAATTACCAAATACTTCATTAACTGCCATCCTCTGACATTTCAACCTACACCTTCTTCTCAGGCTGGTATCCCAGCACCTACATTCACTCAGCCAGCACATCTAATTTTCCTCATCTACGGCTGTTTTAGTTTCTGTCCAAAGAAAAGAGCTTCCTTCTTGACTCCTTGGTCTGCACCTCCATCACATGCTGCCACCACAGAGCTTTTATGCCCCGGCTGCCTATTAGTCACTTCTCTAAAAGAGAAAGCAGAAACCAGCAGGGCAGACAATGTCCTTCATCTCGCCCAGCACTGACGTTCTTCGCAGCACCGAAGTACAAAGACACTGTACTACCATTGCAAAGTATTGCAAGATCATCATGGAAAATTCAGTGTTATGTAAGACTGCTACTTAATACTATTTCATTAACTGTGAGTGCCTGCCGGTTTCTGAACACTACCAACGTTCTACCAGATTCAAGAAACTCAAACCTGTCTGTCACGAATCCTTTAAAAACAAAACAATACACAATAAAAGGAGGAGTTTTCCGGAGTATTCTGACAAATAACCTCTCAAGACATTCAGTACATTATTTACCATCAGGGTCACTTCAACCTGCCCAGATCACGGCCCTCCCTGCCGCTCCCTCCCACCACCTGCCCGCGGGGTCCCACGGCGGCCGCCCGGCCTCGGCCCGCTCCGCCGCCTGCCGCGGCCTCCCC
>JANPWX010000134.1:3092088-3110631 GCA_024734555.1 Trochalopteron elliotii | reverse complement strand
TGTGGCTCACACCACCATCTGGGATCAACATGCCAAACTGAAAAATAATGTATAGCCCCAGTGATACCATGTGGGGTGTTTTTTCCTGTTGTTTTTCAGTAGTCAAGTGGCTTTGCCAGTTTTAAGGAATGGAGTTAGTAATTTAAATCCATATATCTCTTCATCTTTTAATAAAAATCTATAACTCAATTAGCTATATATGTGTTTACATGTGTGTACAAAAGCACATATACCCAAATTCTAGTTATGGAGTTGGTATGAATATCCAAAAAATGGAAAAATATGGCCTAAAAGCTATCATTCGGAAGTCTCCCCTTTCATGTCATGTTTTCACATTTCATTTTGTCTGTTACTTTAATTGTGCTAAAGAGGCACTGATCAAGGTTGCATTTCCAAAGGTGGCTATGTCCAGGTGAGGCTTATTTACCAACCTGGGTAAGCTGGAGCTGGTTGCTGCCCTAAGTGCTGAGCTGTGGGAGGGGGGAACTGCATTTGTGCACTGGTGCTGTGAAGAAAAAGAAAAAAAAAAAAAAAAGAAAAATTATCTCACTAAACATCCAGCACTTGCCTTAGAACATGAGCACTCACGTTCTCAAACTTCCAACCTCTCAGTGAAACAGCTGCTCAGATTACTGGGTATAATCTGGCAGTATATTGGTGATTTACAACTTTGATAACCAGTGCTAAAAATCTTCTGCAGATTGACTTCCAAGTGGAAATTTTCTAGCCTGGTTAAATCTAGCAAAGGTGCATTCCGTGGTGCATGACTCTTTACCTGTGCTAGCTCTTCCAGAACTTGCTGGGTTCCAGCCCTGTTAAGGCTCACTAACTTGCTTTCTCAGGTATTGTATGTGTATACTGACCGTGAATCACCCTTTAACACACTCAGGACCACAGACCATAAGAAATTCATAGTAAGTATTGACTTTAGGTAGTGGCAGCCCTGTCCAGTACTGCCTTTGACAGATGGGTTTACCTCTTAGCTTCATTTAGCTCCAAAGTATCCCTGGAAATTTGTCACACATTGTGGTTTCTAGCATAATATTTTTCTAGGAATTCCATGTTCCAAACTTTTCACATGCCCACTCTTCAGTCCTTTTCCTTCTGACAAGAAACAGTGAGCAACTTGAAAGAGAGAAGATTGTCCACAAATCAGGGAGAGTTCCTCCTTTTGAACAGCAGTGATGATGTGAGACAAGCTGTGATGGTGAGAGACAAGTTCTTCTTTCCAAACAGCAGTGAGGACGATATTTGTGTGCGAAGCAGTGTATAGACAGATGAGGGTTTGGACTGGCAGAGAGGGCCCTAAACATCTGTTTAAACAGATGGCAGGTTGCACTCAGGTAACTAGATGTCACTGGATTATGTTACATGCATATACACAAAGTTTACAATGAAATAAAAAACGTTTTTATAACAAAAAGTGACACTCTTTTGAAGCAGGGCTGCAAGACAGTAGATGATCTTTTCAAGTTTTTTAACCATCTAGGGCGGGTACCTTTGCCCCTTGTTTTGTGGGAGCAGACCTTGTGAGGTCCAGAAATTGATGAGGGGCACAGCAGTGTCAGAAGCAAGGGAGGGATGAGCTGGACAGCTGAGTATCAAGGCTGTGCTCTGAGCTGTTATAGAAACACATGCCAACCTTTCCTTCCACCAGACAGTGCACTGCTGTATCACCCCCCCACCTCACAGGGCAGGTTCTATCTGCTGTGAATTTATATAAACCCTGGTATTTTTGCTTTAAGTCAGAATTAGACTGAGGGATGAATTGCTATCATGACATATTCCCTCCTACAGCTGCAGAAATAAACTGCTTTTGCCTCACCTGAATCTGCAAATTTTAAACTGTGTTTTTTCTTCAAGTCTTCAATCTCATTTGTAAACACTAATTCTGCTTATGGTAAGATATATCTTTAGTGATTTCAATCTTAACATCCACTGTAGGCTTGCTTAATTTTTGTCTGCACTTTCATAAAATTAATTTCCCCCAAATACCTCCTTTTTATGCTTTAATAACATAATGTTCTATGCAAGCTAGGCAATATCTCTGAATATATCTGTATTAAGGTATATAGACATGTTATATATCTCCAAGCTATTTAAACATCACAAACAGTAAAATCATTGAGGAATCTCAAACTGATCTGTAAATGCTAACAAACCTGGGGGAGTGAGGCTGTGAGTAAAAATTATGTGAGAATTCTCCCAAACCACTTAGTTGTATGCAAATAAATTTCATTGACTCACGCCAAATGCCAGTACAGCTGTAACCTGGTTACACATCCGATGGGAATCAGGCTGCATAACAGTGCTTTTAGTCAGCAGCCCCCAAATCACTGATGGAAGCACAATAAATCACTGTTGTGTGGGTACAGCTGAATATGTAATTATTCCACAGCCCCTAACAACAGTAAAAACTTCTGTGGTAGATGAAATAGATGATCTCACTATGATTATTACCTTTTTTCTGACTTCAAACTCCATAATTGTTTGCAGAAAAATTATCCTGAGGCCAAGCGACAAAACAGCAATAACAGCTGTCTGACAAAGGTAATGCACCTTTTTAAAATTATGCCAGCCACTGACCTCAGACTGAACTGGCACTTTGTTAAGGTGCAAGAACACATCTTCAGCATCTCTGTGCAGTGTTGAGAGCCTTGAGCTACAAGCAGGGATAATGCACTTAGAGCAGGCAAGTATGAAACATCCGGAAAGGCACCTACTTCCTGAGATGATCCCATCTGGGATGGCCAGTCCCAAAGAGTGGTGGAATAACCTGGCTGTTACCAGCACAGCCCTGGGAAGAAGGAGGCTCTAATTCAGAGAAACAGATCCAAGTCCAGACAGCATTTGTGCACTGCATTTGGCCATGTGCCAGGCTGCTGCCATCTTGTGCAAGGTTTTTCCCTGCCTTTTGCTGGGAGCAATTATTTGCATGTGTGCAATCACTAAATGCTGTCTCCCCAGTCTGCTGTATTCTTGTGCTGTACCTACAGAGCAAGCACAGAAAACCAAGACCATTTTATGGGACCCCAGTTTTAACATTTCCAACTGGTCCTCAAGCTCAGCCTCAGGAAAACATTTCTGGAAAGGGATCAAAGTGCTCTTGGAGGGTGGGGGATAATGTAGATAGCAATGGGAAAATGAGAGAGACAGGTGATGGACCAGCTTAAGTTGACTGGGAGTTCAGTTTGTTTATTCAGCAATAGATAAAATGAGTTGACAAAAATGGTCAGAAGAGGAAATACCAGGGAAATATCTGGCTCTGTAAACACTAATGGTAACAAAGCCCTTATGTTGGATGGTTTATAGGTGCTGGGACAGACCACAGCAAAGCTGGCACCACAAAACTCAAGTTATTCACACATATTCATACAATATTGAGATGCTGGTTGTTCAGTTCAGAGGAAGAATAAATTCAAATGCTGATGGAGTGACTATTCCATCATGCCCCCTTTGTGGCACTTGAAATAGTGGATACTTTATTAGATAGCAGCTATATGTTTTCCAGAATGATTTGACATACTGTCAGACTGCAGGAAGCAGCAGAGGTGTTGAAATATATTGCTTTCAGCACCAAAGTTGGAAAAGTATGCTGCTATCAAAAAAGAGAGGCTACCAAGGGGCACTTTGCACTTTGTAAGTGCAGGAGTGAAATTGTATACAGGTAATAAATAATACTGAATTATGACATTTATGCTGGATTTCTTGGTTGTTGTTTCACAGGTTTTTTGAACAGGGTGGAAGGCTACACAGAAGATTAAAAATGCAAGATTGAAAGCGCAGTTAGAAAGCAGTGCATCTCGTACTTAATTCATAATTAACTATATTTTTTAATACTCTTGATGTTTAGGAGAAACAGAGGTCTGCATATTGATAGCACTTCATAAATTATTTTCTCTGGGAACATGAAAGGTAACTTCTCTTCTGTCTTCTGGTTTCTGTGGCTCATACCACCATCAAGCACTAATATGTTAAACTGAAAACTAATGTATAGCATCAGGAAAATCAAGTGTTGTTTTTTCCATATTATTCAGTGTCCAAGTGGCTTTGCCTTTGTGAGAAATTGAGTTAGTAATTTGATTGCATATAGTCTCTTTGTCTTTTAATAAGAAGCTGTAATTCTAATTAGCTCTGTGTGTGTGTGTACAAAAGCTCATAAACCCAAACTTTACATTGTGTTATTCCAAAATTATATCATCAGAATTAGGGCATTGTGATATACTGTATGTAAGAATAAATTTCATCAAGATTTTGCTATAGATGATATGGGGGAACATCTGTTTTCCTAATGATTTAGATGAGACAATCTGCAATCCTGCCCATGGAAGTTATGGGTCATCTTCTTTTAGTCTCAGCTCTTCACAATTTGAAATCCAGACCAATCTCCTGTTGCTTAAATTAGAATGGGTCTGAGGGCTGTTATTTTGTAAATAACAGCATATTTTCTTGCATCTTCCTTTGATGAACCTGGTATTGGCCAGTTTTTAGGCTAGAGAATTCTATGAACTGATCCTTTGCAAGGATATTTGGCACAGTTATATGAAATACTAGATTAAAAACATCTGCTTATGTATATTCCCTCTCCTCTTATGTTTAAGGTATATCTGTCCTTGGATAAATATCGCAATCTATTTGGAGTCCCACTATTTGTGTGCTAGATTAAGTAGATTTTTTTTTCCTCAGGTGGGAAGTGGATAGCTTTCCCAAAGGTTTGTGCTTAGAGACAGTGTGTTTAACTAGGTGGCATATTTGTCCTGTAATTACATCTGTTTTCCCCACCTAAGAAAAATAATTGAAGGAGTCATATATCTCTATTTGTTTTGAAATATAATCTCCTCAAATTGGTGGGCAGGAGTTCAACCAGAATGATTGCAGTTATCCACTGAGTAAATTCAAGCAGTCTGGCTCTGCACATGCTGTACATAATGCTCTGGCTGAAATGTGAAAATCAGTTCTTCTAGTTCCCAAGTCCAGGTGCTGAGACCACCCATGGCCTTCTCAGTGTCAGGATGAGTCCTGTGCACGTGTCTTCTGTCTCTTGGTCCTTTGGTTACCCAAAGAGGTGTTCAGTGGGCTGCTTGGTGGATCAACATCTTGAGCATGAAATGATATTCATCCCAAAGTGCCTCCATATGCCCACAGCAGAACTCAAACCGTACTATGAGAATACTGAGGGCTCAACTAACATTACATAAACACTTCCAAACAATTTATGGATCAAACCTAACAAAATGGGTATTTCTTAAACAAAGTGTTTTGTAGAAATGCTGATCATTAATAAATAAGTCTTGAACTGGAAAATGGATCTAGACTTCCGTTTACATATGTGTGGTTTTAACTTTATTATTAAGTCCATTTATCTTAAAGCATGTATAAACCTTTGAAAAATAAAATCATGCATTTGTAAAATATGTCATTCACAAGTCCTGTTCACCATCAGGTGCAATAATTTTAACCTTGTTGTTCTTGTCCTTTCAGTTTGCGGTCAAAATAATATTTTATAATCCTGTAATTTTTTTTTTAATAATGAATGCTGCAGTCACCTTTTTTAATTGACAGAAGTGCAATTGCAAATTTTGGATCTCTATTCTGCTCTATTCCAAACTGAAACTGAAAAGGTTTGTGTCTAGCAGAACTGGACTAGAGGTATGCTGATTCTGCATAGCTAGATGGCAGCATTCACATTGCTTTGAGAAAAAACTATAGTTATTTGTACAATTTGGCTCCTCTGTTACAGTTAAATGGCATGGTCCTATTCTGAAATGTGCTGCCTGATAATGTCTGAATAACTAACAGATCTGAAAATCTGATCATTTCATTTAGGTGTCTAAATTGGAGGTTTATACTTTGACCCTACAGATAATGAGTATGAAATGTAGTACTTACCCATTTATCTAAAAGGATAAAAATCTGATTATGTGCTTACATCTCTTCAAACACGCTAATGTTTAGTCTGAAATCAGGCTTTTCTTTATCTTATACAAGATTCCATTTATGTGAGAATTTTGTATCCTGAAACAACCTACAAGCTTGTTTGGATGATACACAAAATTACTTCCCTTCTGTTACAGAACAAAATACTTACTCAAAAAAGTCTTTCTGAATGTCCAACGAGCTCCTCCTATCATCTATCCCAAGCCTTACCAACCTCCTCAAGTATAACCCCACTGCCTCTTTCCTTGCCCTGTAAAGGGCCAAGGACACCTTTCAGAACATTAGCCCTTTTTTCTCCCTGCTCATTGAAGATGTTTATTTGTCTAGTCCAGGCTACTACACACACAAGCATCCTGTCCCTGACATGTCAGCCCACATGCAGGTGAGCCTTGGAAGACTCAGGACAGGGAGCTTGGGCCCCACTGGCTCACACAGTCTGAGACATGCACAGAACACTCTACTGTGAGCAAAGTTTTGACTGTCTCCACCTTGTCCTTTCAGCTTTCTGTGGGATGACCTGAGCCCTGAGGCTCATTTGCTAAAAGCCTGCTTTGCAATTACATGCAGCTTTGGATGCCCAATGTTCTATGAGAAATAGATTTTGATTGCTCTCAGCTGAAGACCAGAGTGAGCTGCAAAGGGCTGAGTGGACAGAAAACACAGAGGAGTGAGAGCAGGGAGATGGGTATTACGGGTGATAAGAAGGAGACAAATAGGCATGGGCAGTGGTTCTGTGCAGCACAGACAGTACTTTGTAAATCAAAGTAAAGGCTTTGACATAATTTCCCACAATATTCTCCTGGAGAAACTGGCTGCTCATGGTTTGGACAGATGCACTCTTCACTAGGTAAAAAACTGGCCAGCTGTTTGTGCCCAGAAAGTGATGGTGAGTGGAGCTACATCCAGCTGGCAGCTGGCCACTAATGGTGTTCCCCAGGGCTCAGTACTTTATCAGTGATCTGGAAAAGAGGATCCAGTGCCCTCTCAGTCAGTTTGCACATGACACTGAATTAGGCAGGGGTGTGGACCTGTTGGAGGGCAGGAAGGCTCTGCAGAGGGATCTGGACAGGCTGGATCAAAGGGCTGAGGTCAATTGTGTGAGGTTCAACAAGGCAAAGTGCTGGGTGCTGCATGTGGGTCACAACAATCCCAAGTTGTAAAAAGGAACATTTAGGATTGTGCTGACCTGATCTGGTGGAAAAAGGAGATCCTGGCATTGTCTTTTCTGGTAACTTCATCACATTTTCTGGTTGCTGGGGCCTCAGTAGTGAAAACAGGACTGAGTTTATTTCTGCTATCGCATTTCAATTATTTATGTATTTCAGCTAACTGTCCTTGGAGAAGCTATTGAAAGATTGGAAGAAGCTTTTCTGCTGCTCTCTACATTTTTATCTCTTGTTTTTGGGCTAAACTGCAGAAAAGAAAGCAGGATAGCTATGTAATGTACAGAGGTGTGAGCCTGAAATGAAATAATACTGCAGTGAAAAATCATGCTTTGTTCAGCATCTGTACTGCAGACTATAGGATAGCAGAGAGGTGTTTATAACTATTTGCAATATTTCTGCATAACACTGAAGGTTGTACTGTGGGCATATCTACTTGAAGTCATAATGTAAAATGTAAGCATGATTTTATTAGCTAAAATGTACCATTAGGTTTCGATTCAGTAATTCTGGATTTACAGCATTGTTTTGACTGCATTACTTGCCAATCCATAGACTAAAAACTTCCTGAATTTTCTTGATTTTTGTAAATCCAATGCCTGTACTTTTTATTTTATGACAAAGTTTTTATATTTACCAGTTTGATAGACAAAAAACTGCCATCAGAAACTGACATAAAGCTCCAAAGTTTTTTCAGATGGGTAATATCAAGTAAAGGTCAGTAAATCTCATAATAAAAAGCTGTATAATATAGAACAGTGGTCAATAGTTCATTAAATCTAATCATCAGAAGCTGCAAAAGTTGAATGAAAAATCCACCTGAAAGTTCACAGCTCTGTTATTAATACTATTAAATAGGAGACTCAGTGGGAAGCCTTGACCTTGAATATATGGGTAAACATTCCAGGTAATACATAAGTTTCAGTATGATTGGATTTATTTTTAAATTTGCCGAAACATAGAGAAAAATGAGACCACAATGACACAGACACCTAAGTACTTTTAAAATGTACTGGACTGACCTGCTGTAAATGGACCTACATCTGTAGGATTTTCTCCAAGTGTCTTGAGAATTTGTGACCTGTTAGCTTTTCTGTTTATGCTAATTCCTCTTTTCTAGGTTAAGAGGCTGCATCCTTTACCCAGACATGCCTCATGGTTATTCCAGCTTGGATATTACAATATTTAAGTGCCTGAAGCATATATAAAAGTTGAACTTTAAACAAAAGCTTCATTATTGTCTTTATGTATTTCCTTAGGTAAACTGCCTAGTACAAGTGTTGGCAATTTGTTCCACAAATAAGTTGTACAAATAAGCTACAGTAAAATTACTGTTTTCTTCATTCAATCTTCTTGAATGAAGGAGAAATATGTATTCAATTTAGTGGACATTAAACTTTCCTGAAATGAAATTGGTATTTTTTAACTTTCTTGAATTTATATTCAACTTCAGAATTATGGTAATTGAAATATTTAATATCCACCTTTTTTTATAGAGGGATTACAAGGAAAACCCTTTGGGGACTACTTAAAACAAACAAGTCACAATAACTATCACTAAGAACTCTTTAGCCTACAAGATAAAGTATGTGCATTGTATTGAAATGCAAGTAATAAGGTAATATCTTGATTACATTTTAATGAGTTTCATACTCTATTCCCTCAGTGCCTGAGACATTATTATATTCCAGAATGATTATTTTATTACCTCAAATATTATTTCTTTAATAAAATATTTAAGAAAATATAAAATAAAGCTTAATTGAAGGTAGGGGTTTTTCTATGTACATCATCTCAATAAATGTTATTAAGAAATTAACCTGGCTTGAAGTCTGTACATGTAGGACCAAAACATCCTTTCACTTTCCTCCTTGCAGACCAAATGAACTAACAGTAATTTCACTCTTTGAATACTCAGGAATTCATGCTGTTTGCATATTGAAATTCAGAAAGGCCAAGGGCATAATGACCTTAACAGACAAATCATCCTAGTTTAAAAACCAACCGAACAGAAACAACATGTGAAGAACTGTTTCTCTTTCTTTGATTTGACAGTTGTTTTTATGCCTTTTATGCCATTGAAGGTAGGTTTCCATCATCTGCAGACCTGATGGGATGATGAACTGCAGCACAGAGATGAGAAACTTGTCGAAATGGCCCTGCTGCCAGAGAAAATGCAGCACCATCAGCACCCTAAGAAACTAAAATACACCCTCTAAGCTTTTTCTGTGGTGTGCAGTAGTTAGTTCATTTCTTTTGTTTGCATAAGCTAACAGGAAGCAATAGGACATGGATCTCTGCAAAACTAAGGGACTGTGAGAAAGGCACACCTCTGTGCACAGGGAGGCACCAGCATTTGGGGATGGTGGCTTGCATCATCCAGGAAAAGAACACTTCTGCACACTACCAGTACAGTACCTGACAATGAAAAGTAAATTAGCTTTCCTCACAATATGCCATGTTCCTCTTGGATTGTTCAGATGCTTACTTTGTTCTAAGTTAAAGAAAATGTGTTTTTGAAGATACTCATTCTCTATGACTTGTTTTTACTTGTGAAGTGCTATAAATTCAATACATATTTACTCAAGGGGAACTCGTTCCACTGTTCTTGTCAACTGCGTATATTTTTAAGTATTTTCAAGAGCTGCCTGAGTAAGAAAATAGATATTCAAGAGTAGAACATTGTTCTCCTGACTTTAAGGATGGGTAGTTAAGTTGTTTATACAACTTGTTTTCTTGTTTTGTTTGAAGCCTTTACAAAAAAAAAAAGTTCTTGTATACTTTTTTGTCTGGTAGGCATGAAAAAGTTAGTACATTAAAAATACTTTTGAAATGAAATTAAGGCATCAATTGCAACCTAAATTTGAGTTAATCCTTATTGAACCAAATTCTGTTTTAACAGGACTATACACGTTAGAGGTGGGACAGCTTCCAGTAATTTGTTGAGTTCGAAATACTTAAAGAGGACTTATAGCTCCCCTGAAACTCATTTTCTTGTATTAGATTTTTCTGTCTCGGCTTTTGCATTTACAGTAAAAGCAGCATTTTCTACAAATCAACTACTGCCCTGCCATGAATTTTCCCTTCTGGAAAGGTTATAGACAAAAAGATCTCAGAGATTAAAAATGAGTAATAACAAGAAGAAACCTCATGTTAAGTAGCGAGTATGGCAGATACCACATTTCCCTAAACACATGCATGGACTGCTCCGTCCTAAAAAACATACTTGCCTCTTGTAACCTTACTGAAAATAATTCTATCCACTTGTTAGCCAGCACTGACTATGCTACCCTGTTTAGTAGCACCTGATGTTAAAATCAGTGCATGAACCCAGGTGTTAAACTACGTTAAATGCACTCAAATAGAGATATAACAAGGCTCTGACACAACCATAAAGTCTTGAACCAAATTTTAAAGAGACTGATGGACCAAGAGAAGTTAACATGAACCTGCTAGCAGGCTGATATCATATAAAAGGAAGAAACAAAAGGCAATGTATGACTGAAGTAATGTCATATAGGTATGGAACACTGCAGTTTAACTAACAGTTCAGTGATAATCAGGACATTGCTACCTGTGCTAATGTAAGGGCTCTGGAGGGGAGAAGAGCCCACTCCAACCTAGTGCTTATGTACTCTTTCTGACTGTAAAGCAGAAAAATTTGATGAGGTAGTGGGAAGGTTTATATAATTAAGAGCAATGGCCCAACAACTGTTCATTGTCAATCTGGGCCAATCTAAAGCACCTCAGGCAGCCACATGGTATCGTTAAATCAAACTTGGCAATTGTGCTGAAAATACATCAAGCCAAAGTTAATTCAGAAATTCCTTGAACAAATTCTGTCATTAACTGCATAAAAAACCTAGCTAATCATCTTACAATAATATACTGTTTAAGCCTGAACCCATAACTGATAGATTTACTTTGTGGACACATTCTTTAAACAAATACTATACTTTGAAAATATACAGTAAATGACATAGAACTTTATGAATAAAATATTTGTTAGTAAAATAATTGAATACAGTCCTCAGAATCAGCAGGATAACCCCAGCACTTTCCCACTCTTACAGGCACTTATTGCTGTAAAGGCTGTTGCTGTGTGTGTTCTTGGAGTACAATGCACAGTGCAGGGCTTGCTGTTGGCAGTGTTAGCCAGAGCAAATTCTCCACGTTGCACAGTAGCCCCTTTCTGAGGAGCAGCAGTGGTGGCTTCAGCTAGTGAGGGCCAGGAGCTCTGAAGCTGGAAGCAGAAAAGGATATATGTCCAAAGTCTTGTTCATGTCTTGTGATTCACTTTCTACAGAGCCCAGGAAGTGTCTCCCTGTGAGACAGGTACAGTACACAGGTTTTCTGTGAAGCATTTGAAAACTGAAGTGTTTTCAGTCTCCAGACAGAAAGAAGAAGGTATGCAGGGCCACCAAGCTGTGTTGTCACCCTGACTCCTGAGGAAGTCCAGGAGTGGTGGGGAGGTTCTGGCAGGCACTCCAGCATTGCTCTCTCTTTGTCAAAGCAGGTGCATTTCTTGCACAAGTGACAGTCGGGATCAATAATTTGGAAAACTGCAGGAAGGTGTGTCTGCTGTAACAGCTGTAAATCTGCAGGAATGAGGCCCAGGTGGATGTGGGATGCCAGCGGTGCTGGGAATAGCTGGGGTGTCAGGCAGTGGTGGCAGCTGTGAGAGTGCTGGGTGGCATGGAGGGGTAACGGGGGAGGCCCAGAGAGGAAGCCAGGGACAGAGACAGGGACAGAGACAGGGACAGAGACAGGGAGGGTCCAGCCCAGCTTGGTGTGTAAGGGCACACAAGGCTGTGTGAGATCTGGGGCAGGCATGTGCTGTGGGAGCTCCTGCAGCAGCAGTTGCTTGAAAACTGATGAACTGCATCTTGCTCAACTCCTGCCAAGACCTAAAGAGCCAAAAAGTTCTTGTATTTCCCAGCTTCTCCCCATGGTACACCCCACTACCCTGGGGGAGCAGCTGCCTACACTGACACTGCAGCTTTGATGTAAGCAGCTTGTCCTCTGTATCAGCTGGAGAAGGTGATTTTCACAGCTCATCCTTTATCTGTAGAATCGCTCAAGCTCTTCCTCAGAAATGGCTGAGTTTCTGTGATTCCTTTGTCTGGTGTATGCAGTTAATTAAAATCTCTGGGTGCAAAACTTTTTTGAATGAAGTGTCCTAAATAAGTATGTTATTATCATTGCCAAAATGATTTTGAAACCCTGCTTATCTCCATATTCTTTTTCCCAGTTTGGTTCCTTTGGACAAAGGCATAAAAATAATGAACAACATGGCGATACCATCTTTTCTATTGCTTTAGTTTTCTAGATGTGTCAGTATTATCTGTTTCAGCAGCCATCATTGCACAGACTAGACATAAACTCTTATTAGGAGACTGCATTACAGCTTAAATTACACTTAGCCATCACCTTGAATTTGCTTGTCTGTCCTTCAAGTAAATTCTAAGCCAGAAAATCATTAGTAATACCTTAGTACTCCTGGTGTACATCACCTTTACTAAAAACTCAAGTGTTAATAAATTAAGAAATTGTCACCTGTGTTCTCAGAAATGAAACAAATCCTATAACTTTACTGTTTTCTAGTTAAAGCTGGAAAAACACTTGGTTTATGACTTGGAGACAGCAAGTAAAAAAACAATATGCGTCACTCATTGACTCTTTTCTTCTGAGACTAGTATCAGCTGGAAGCTGCATATAAGTATTTTATGTTGATCAATACACAAATGTCAAAAGGTGCATAAAGAAGGCGGCTTTTAAAGGGTCGTTTATGAAAGACTTCTTAGAGAAGCTGTTACCAGTGGAAGAGAGTGGCCTCCCGTGTATTTGGTTTTGGTATGAGCTTCTACCAGTTGTAGACAAGTTGATGTGTATGCCAGTCCTAATTAGCATGACTGCACTTCAGCTGGAAACGTTCTCAGCAGCTAACATCAGCAGTGCTACAACTCACTGTGGAACTGAGGAAACGTATGGCTGTCACTGCTGTACTCTGGTCTTGGATTACAAAGGTGTTGCAGTTTATTAGTTAAACACTCTGCAGGTTAGAAGACCAGGTATTTTGGAACTTACAGCACTAGGGCTAAAATCTACACAGAGCTTCAGGTGCAGTAACAATTTCTTTGAAATAGACTGACCAAAACCATTATTTTTTAATAATAACAAAAAAAGAGCAATAGATATTTTTAAAAAATCTAGATACAGATTTGAGCACCAGAGAAGGTGCCTGGTAAATGCTAAATCAAAGACCAAAGAGCACTGGAGACAAACATCCTTATCATCTTTTTGCTACTTTGCTCTCACATTCCCTTCATCCATTAGGCCCAAAGGAGGTCCTGTGGATGCTTTGCCTTCCTGCAGTGCCTTGCAGCAGCCAGCTCTTTGTTATTCTTTTTAGTTACATTTCTCAGCTTTTCTTTGAGTTTCTAAGTCCTGTGGTTTATCTTTTTTGCTCACCAGAGACAGATAACAAGAATAAACCTCTTTGTTCCAACAGTGATAAAAGCACTAGAGGGAAAGATGGCATCCTTCATCTTCCTTCAAATCAGCAGACCTGAGAGTATGCCATATGTGTGAGGTTGTGGATTAAGGAGGTGTATTGAGCCAACATGAGGCCAGGGTGGTTTGCTTCATCCACCTGGCAATCCAGCAGTGAAAGATTTGCAGGAGAAAAATACTGTCTGCAACAATTCCTATACATGTCTATCCAAAACATCTATCTCCTACGGGGAAGTAAAGCAGTAACAAATTGTTCAAAAACATGGGTAGCCAAAAGATCTTGACCCTGCAAGCTGCATATCACAATCTCCTGTAAGCTTTGGGACCAACCTGTAGGCAACAGCTTTCCCAGAACTCTAGCACTTTATTTTGCAGGGTAAGATTACACTGGGTGAGTTAGTGATGGCAGACTTAGCAGGACACGGTGGTTTGCTTTTTCTCACCATGGAGAATTCAAATAATCTCCTTAGCACTCTTGGCCTTATTGGGGCCTGAAGACTGTTTCTAGGCCATTGAGACAATGCAGATCAAGAATTAACGGGTGACCACTCCTGGTCTAGACAGCACTCTGAGCATAAAAATCTCAACTTTTGCTAAATATAACTTTTTCAGAAAGACATGTTTAACATACAGAAATCAAAATGAGCATAGAGCCCTTGGTGGCCCAGGTCATTAAACTAAAGTTCCTTCTCCTGCTTATTACTTCAGTATTGTCACCACCAGCACTAGCAATTTTATGAACCTAAGCTGTTGTTTCCCACACTTCTCGATGGTCTTAAAACAAGTCCTCAGAAAAAAAAATCCTCTGTTTCAGAATAAAAGAAATACTGGAAATACTGGAAAATACTTTTTTTATCTTAGTATCCCTTGGATTTTTGGTGGATTTTTTTGCTTAAACCAGAAAAAAAAGAAAGGATAACTCTACAATCTTGATCTAAACTACCAGGCAGCAGATTCAAACCTTGGGTTTATCAATGTATCAGTGGAGGAATTAATCTCACTGGTAGCCCTGCTCCAGGTAGCAGGGCTGTGATGCTTTGGCAATGCATTCAGTGGAATGCCAGGCATTATCAGTTAGTAAGTATCTTTCTACAAAGCCTGATTTCTGTATGCTGAAAAGGTCATACATGTTCCTTACTAAGAAGCCATGCACACTCTTTTTAAAACCATTGTCAAAAGCATAAAGAAACAAAACAATTTTTTCTTAAATGCAGCATATCTTGTTTTTCTTATGTTTTTATTTTGTGGTGGGTTTGTACAGATAATGCTGTACATGGTAAAGTGTATGTTGGCAGTATTATTGAAAAGCCAAGTACAAGGGAAGAAAAAATATGAAGTTTATCTCATTATCTTTAGGAGTCTCCAGATAAAATTGCAAATGGGTGTGTTTTCATAGAGCTTTCCAGTTTTCACCATCTAGCTCTAATTAAAGCTTTATGTAAATTCGCCCATCTTGTCATAAGCACAGAGAAAGTATGGGGAAATTAAAAATTCAAGACATTCATACAATCTTTTAATTCTTCATGTTTTATAATGCTGTCCTGTTAAGAGAGCTCTTTTATATGTGTATGTTTTAGCCATAGTAGCAATACCTGTGTGTGGAACACAAAATTCACACATGAAGCTGAACGAATACAGACACACAGAGACATCCACCCTCTTCCCAAGAACCTTGAAGTACCATTTAAAGTGATTTGCAAGCCAAAGGAATAATCATTGGGAGGAATGTGAGGAGAGGACAGGATATCTCAGATAGCACCCAGATACAGAAGCTGTTGTAAATTTAGCTGTAAGTCCTTCTTTTAATTTCCTGTGTGGTGAGCATTTAGCTGGGCGGGTATTTCTGGCTGCCTCTAAAATCAGAGAAAAGCCTGCTCTGCTGGCAGGTGCATAGACAGATTTGTTCAGTGGGACAATTCTCCCTCTCAAGGCCACATCATATTTCCAGAGTGCCCCCATAAAAGCTTGTCTTCCTGAGAGCCAGGTTGCCTTTTTAACTCAGGGCAGTGGCAGGATGTTATTGTTTTCTCATTATCTGAGGTCCCTTGCTCCTGTCGGCCAGGGTTGCCCCTGAGTCAGGGAGCTGATGCGCTTTGCACGGCAAAACCTTGTGAGAGGCAAGGTGATGTTCTCATTAAAGAACATGGTGATGTTCTCATAACTGTGAATCCCCCAGGAACATCCTGACCTTCAAGAAACTCAGCTTGTTGTTTGAGCTGTTTTCCTCAGAGAGGCTGCTGGCGAACAGGAGGAAAGGTCTGACATACGGTGCCCACACTGACACGTCAGGCAGAATCACGGGAATATGTCATTGATGAATCATTCTGTATTAACTCACCTACAGCTCTACAGAGAATAAAGCTTGTAAAAAAATCATAAAATGTTACCTCAGGTACTGCACAGCAAATCAATTAATAATTAGTAATCCATTAATAACAGCCAATTTTTAAAGTTTAATAAAGTCTTGTCATATGAAGTTGTTTCAGATGGTTGTGGGGACTACAGATTTTAAGGACTATAGATTTTATATCTATATGTATATGTTTGATTTCTTATTGCCTTGGATTTTGTATAATCATATGCATATAGAAAAAATGCTGCAAAGCTCCATCAAGTCAGACAGACAGCAACATAGTTTGGATATTTGCAGATGACTGGATGGGTGGAGAATCACATCTTCTATGAAGCCAGGGGTGAAAGACCAGGCTCCAACATCTAACTTGGACAGTGTGAGACAGGAATATTTTTAGCAATTAATTAAATAAAAGTCCATTTATTGTACATAGTACTTGTTATAGTGGCTTCTGAATATGTTGTTTTAGCAGTCTTTATTAGTAAATCTCAACAGATCATGCAAAAAACCTGAATTGTGTCTTGGCAGTCACAACAGTAGTCTGCTACACTTTTAAACAGACTGCGGAAAGAGAATTCTTTAACAGCTGAAGTCCAGGCACCTGGCAAATAGAATGTTTTGCAAGGAGATTGGTTTATTTCACTTGACAGTTTTATTAAACTTTAATCACCTTTTCAATGAGTGTGTTGTTTAGTACCCGCTGTTCCTATGGCTTAAATCAGGGACTTTCAAAAAGATGAATACTTATTTTTCTGATTCTCAAGTACAGTGTAGTTCTGCTGTCTCTCATTATTAACTGTAAACCAGAGATAGAAATTGTGTAGATAAAACAAGGCAATAAAACAAAATTAAAGTGCTGTCAACACTAGATTTGTCAGAAATTTAATGAGCTTTGCCATAATGGGTGCTGATTATAGGTAATATTTCACAATGCCATTCATCACTCAGCAAAATAATATACTTTAGGAGACAGCTGTAACTGTGTTCTGCAATGATGGAAGTACTTATAGATGAGATTGATGTGTGCTGTGAGCAGGTGCCATTGCTGCCATGCTCCAATTAAAAGCTATGTGGATTATATGAGGTTGAAGCTGTCTCTTAGCAAGTATTTGCTTCACAAAGCCTAAATTACAGTAACTGAACACCCACCTCAGCTGGAACTGTCTGGTGCTAGCCATTCCTATGGTTTTATGCTGATCTGGTGTTTCCCTCCATTTCCCTCTGATCTCTACATCTTCTCCATGCTGCAGCAATGCCTCCGGCATGTGGAGGTGAAGCTTAATATGAGTCAGTAGCCAAAGGTGTATGGTAAGGCTACTGCCCTGTCTGGAGATTGTGGATCCCCCAGCCCTAGGAACAAACACCCATTAGCAGCTGGGCCTCATGGGGACAGCCTTTATGGCAAGCACTATACAGTGATAAAAATTCTGGCATTTTAATTCCTTTATCATTGCCCCTGGTACCTTGGAACCTTGCCTCTAGCTATTTTCTAGAGAAGTGAAAAACCCAAAGAGTTCACTGATGGATATACAGGTAGATTTTCCAGCTAACTCAGGTATTTCATTTGCCTTCAATGCTTTTTTTCACAACTATGTCTTTCATGGTGGGGTATCTGCTTGGAAACTGATCTTTTGTGTCCACAAAGAGACTTCAGCATGGACACAGGTACTCAGACAATCAAAAGCAGGAAATCATTTCAATTCCAGATTCACCTTTATGTTACTTGCTGCTTTGGCTGCCATCACACAAAAAGTATTGGCTGGATTTCTTGATAGCAGAATTTGAGAAGACTACATCAAAGCTAATCAAAAATGCAGTTTTAGAGGAATGCTATGGTATGTCACTTCCAGTCCTTAAAATCCTTGTTGATCCTGGTAATCTTAGTCACACAACCACCTCTTCATTATTAGAGCCCTCTTTATCTGAAGGCGTACCAAAGAATCTAAAATCTGATCACATATTACCTGGAGGTTCAACACAATAATATTTCTAAAGCTAAGAAAGAAATTGTTCATATACACTAAGATTTTAATTGGTACCCCAACCAACAGTATTCAGCATTCTTCAAATAGGTAGCCACTGCTTTATTTTAACAATCTTTTGTCACTGATCCTTCTGATATCAAGACATCAGGACATCAAGAATTTAGGAATGAGCCTATGGACAGTAATGTGAGGCTATGGCAGATGTGCTGGGTAATCTAATATGGATGGGGAAGGAAAAAACAAACCCATATTTAGCTGACCATTATCAATGTCTCTCACCATACAGCGCACATAGAACTGGACTCTACTTTGACATTGAGTTACTTTACACTGAGTGGCCCAGGGTAAACCAGGCAAGCTCTAAATCTGGGGCATTTTCTGGTATCCTTCTAAATATCAGCCAAGGCATAGATAATAAAGTTTTGCCTTTTTGAGGCATGCCCAATCACTTTTGGATTGAGATTTGTGAAAGTGATTTTCTTTCCCTTTTCTGGACACTCTGAAAGATGCCGATGATGTTGTGAAAAAGGCCCACTAGCTCTTTAATGAAGTCCAAGGAAGGAAGGAAGGAAGGAAGGAAGGAAGGAAGGAA
>JANPWX010000134.1:3077336-3091692 GCA_024734555.1 Trochalopteron elliotii | reverse complement strand
AAAGAGAAAGAAAGAATGAATTACTGGAAAAGCCCATTTTGTCTGCAGTTATGGTTAGATGAAGACACAAATCTCCTGACATTCATTACAAATCCAAAATTCCAAAATGGTGCAGCCCAGTTCAGCACCTGGTAGCCTGAAAGGTGACTCGGAACAATACCTGAGGAGTTTTTACACCATTGTTTTCATTTGGTTATTCATAGTGTGTAGACATGTCCAGTTTGGTGTTTCTCGTATTTCACGGGGGTGAGACCCAAGCTCAGTGCCCAACACTGCCCATGCAACACAGCACAGCCTCAGTCCCGTGCCTGCACCACCCGAGCTCTGCAGGACTGAGGGAGGACCATGTTCCTTGGTAACTCCCTGTTCTCAGACCACAGTTATTCAGGGCATCATGCCATTTTTTTCAGCCTCTTTTTATTGACTGAGTAAATAACTCCCTTGATTACAGCAGTTACAGATTTCCCTGGAGTTACATTTGGCAACAACCTGCTCACCCTTCTTTAACTGCACTGTTAATTAGGACGCCTGTGTTTCCCTGCTTGTCAAAAGCAACTAAGCTCCCTGCCACTGGAATTCTTTCTTTTCCCTTCTCCTAGGGTGAGAGAACAGTGATTGTTTGCTTGGTTACGCCTTAAGTCTTTTGTATACTTTTAATAAAATCTGTAATTAATACTTTGAGAGGGTGTTTTTTCCCTTCTGCCTGAGCACATCTTGAGCACAACTTTTCAAAGGCAATAAATAAGAATAAAGAATAGTTAATTGCACTCCCAGCATGACTCTGACATTACTTTGAGTGTTGCAATAGCTTTGGATGGCTACATGTGAATGTCTAAAAGAAGTCAGTGGGTTATTTGTAACGAGCAACCTGGCTCCGTTAACATGTTAGAGGGAGAAGTTTGGCCAAACACTGTCAAACCTTTCACAGTGTTGAAATCCAGAGACACCGGACTTTCTGAGTACATAGGGCAAGCTATCAGTGCCCTTTTCCTATCTTAGAAGAAAGCAGCAAACTTCTTTGACCTGTTAAAAAGTGTAAAGAGCATAAAAAGCTTGCAGGGACTCCAGCTGAAGACAAAGACAAAACTAGACATGTCAATACAAGCAGAAATAACATTCTCACATGGGAAAATAATACCAGTATAATTTCTAAATACTGAATACATATTACTTATTGCCATCAGGTATCACAGTTCTGAGAGTTTAGTTTTAGATTTTGAAAAAAATAGACATTCATATGCTTCTAGATACAAAATAATCACAAGAGATTGTATTCATCTCACATAACCTGTTGAGAGACTCTGTCTATAGCCAAAGAAGGGAGAAAGGCACCTCCTGAGGGTGACTCAGGTTTTCAGTCTTTAGGCTCGAAGTTTAAAATGAGATGTTCCCTTCACTTGCAAGAGAACATAATTTTCTCTCGTCATTAAGAGAAGATAGATTTTCAAGTAAGATATACTGTATTTTTCATATCTGGACTACAAGAACATTTTCTCTGATTTATATGCCACTGATCACTATCATGACCAGAAATCTGGAATATAATGAGAATGCGGCAATTTCTGTACTCACACAATGGGTACTTGAAAGAAACTTTGTGTTTTCTGAAGTGTTGGTCCTTGCCTGAGGTAGGCAGTTCAAGTAGATGAACCACAGATCTGCTAGGAAGACTGTCATGTACTTAATAATATCTTCTTATTCTTACCTATTTTCATATTATTGTAAGAGCTTTATATTATATTTTAAAACCTTGACCTGACTTTCTGAAAGTTGTGTTTATGCAGAAACACAACTGAATGAAAAATGTATTTATTATCTCTCAAGAATCATACTATTCCCTACTATGAAGTACCCTGCTCAATGCTTACAAACACTTTAACACTTTGTACTGTAACATTTTAAATTTGAAGGCATCAAGCTGCTTCTGAGAATCACTTTTGTACCCAAAAACTAAATAGATTAAGTTTATTACAATGCCTTAGGACAGCAATCAGAGGTGCATTTAAAACATGAGCCTGGGAGAGGGTGTTTGCATTTGCCATATCCATGCAGCATTCAGGATTGATTGTGGAGAGATAAAAAATAGCAAGTCTATCACATGCAAAATGTGTGTTAGATAAAGTGACAAGGAGGTGGATTGAAAATGGGCTGAAATGGCAGGCTGAAAGGACTGTAGTCACTGTCACAAAGTCCAGATGGAGGCAAATCACTACCAGACGTCAGTACTGAGGTCAATCCTGTTTTAACATCCTCATTAATAACCTGGATGATGAGAAGAGTGCACCCTGAGCAAGTTTGCAAAATACAAAATAGGGAGGAGTGACTGATACAGAGAATTGGTGTGCTGCCCTTCAGAAGGACCTCAGCAGGATGAAGAAATGGGCTGACAAAAGCCTCATGAAGTTTAGCACAGGGAAATGCCAAATCCTGCACGTGGAGGGGAGCAAGCATATGGTGGGATGTGACTAACTGGGAAGCAGCTTGGCAGGGAACAATCTTGGAGTCCTGATAGACAGCAAGGTTTCCCCTGGACCAGCATGTGCTCTTGCTGCCAGAGTGGCCAGTGACTGGGCTGCATTAGATGGAACATTACCAGCAGGTTGAGGGAGGTGTCTGTCCTCTTCACTCAGCATTGGTGATGCCACACTTGGAAGCAGTTCTGGGATCCTCAGTACAAGGTACAGATTTCTTGAATGAGTTCAGCACAGGGCTACAAAGATGATTAAGAGACTGGAACATCTGACAGATGAAGAAAGGCTGAGAAAGCTGTGACTGTTCAGCCTTGGGAAGAGAAACCTTGGGGGAATCTCACCTATGAGTATAAAAATGTGATGGGAAAGAATAAAGAAGAGGCAATCAGGCTCTTCTCCATGCTACCCAATAACAGAGCTAGAGGCAGTAGGCATAAACTGAGACACAGGAAATTCCACCTGATCACAAGAAAGGACTTTTTTTTTTTTACTGTGAAAGCAGTCAAACATGGCAAGACATTGTTAAAAGAAGCTGTGGAGTCTCCATCTGCAGAGACAATTCAAACCCAGGTGGACAGAAGGCAAGCAAACCACTGTAACTGACCATGCCTGAGCAAGGAGGATGAACTAGACAAGCTCAAGAGCTCCTTCCCAACCTAAGTGATTTTGTGACTTTGGATTCATGACCCTTGAAAGTCCTAGCATTGCTAATAGCTTATTGTAACCACAGTTCTCTGCAAAGTGAATGGCTGTTTGCTCTGTCTTTATATAAAGTTTCCAGAAGCTTAGTTAAAAATAGCCCAAACACATTTTTTGGGTCTTCTTTCCCCTCACAAAATCATATTATTTCAATGAAAATTCCTAAACACGGTTCTCCATGTATTTAATTTTGGAATATTTTCATTTCAAAAACATTTGAAACTCCTTCCTATTTCACTTTATGCATTTTCATTTGTTATTTTTAAGTGTTTCATAATAGATAAGAAATAGTAGTGCTGCAAGATAGATGGAACACTTAATTTTTAGAATCAGTAAAGGAGTTAATACATTTTACTGATTGAAATAGCTTTTTAAATATTGTATCTCAGGTTGATTATCTTCAGTGCACAGAGAATCAAGGAAAGGTATTCTGTACAACCACGAAGTAGTAACACATCTTCATGATTCTAGAGTAAAAACAGCATCCCAGACTGTGTCCAGATGGTCTCTGGTGGAGGAATTTATTCAGGGACTGCCAAATATCCCCACTGGCACCGTGTGCTGGGGAGGGACCCTGAAGGGGAACATCCACATGGTGCTTGAGCATGACCACTGTGCAGAGGAGCTGTCCCTGCCTGCTGGGGCTGACCTGCTATGACAAACACTGGGCCAATTGCAATTACCATGCTCCAAAAGGAATACTGACATCAAATGAACAAGAAGGAGACACTACTTATGGGAGAAGAGGAAAACAGTGACATACATGTCTTGTTTTGGGGCATCTAGCTCCAAAGTCTTCCTTATCCACCCTAAAACAGTGGGATTCCATGTCTCCTTCACCCTGGTGCTTACATGATTCCAAGAATTAGGTATAAAGCTCTCTGCAGAGCAACAAATACATGCTGGAAGAGGGCCACCATTCATTGTGATCAGAAAATAAGATCTGAAACCCTGAAATGTTGGTAAAAAAATAAAAGCTCTCTACTCTCTTGGCACTATGCATGTATAAAAAAATTTAAAAAGCAATCTGAATAGACACTAAAAGGAAACCTAAATTCAGGAAATGAAAGAGAGCTCTGTAAGTACTGTCTCTTATAGCACATTCTTTTTCAAGAAAGGCATTCGTTTCTCACTATCTTATCAGTACCCCAGTGGTAGTCTGTGAGCTAAACTGAAATTATATTTTTTTCTGGCTAACAAATGAATCCTTACAGGATTCTAAAATAGCTGCAGTTTGCTCACCTCTCAGATGTCTATCTCTTTTCAGAAGGGTATCAGAGGTAAAGTTTTCCCAGGCTTTAGAGACAACCAATAAATGCTTATTAACTACCTGAGAACAGGACATGAGTCACTTCTGGGGTGAAAAGCAGGGAAGGATGAAAACAGGGAGAAGGCAGCAACTGGAGGACAGAACAGACACAAATCTCTTGACTGTCCAGAGTAAGAAGGGAGGAAAGAGTTCGTTACTATGTTTTCTGAGGAAAGAGCTTATTCCAGCATAAGGAATTAGGTAAAGAAAAAAATGCAAGTGAAAGCTTATGGCATCATTCAGTCAGTGAGGCTACAGCCCAAACACAGCTCTGCAGTAATTTTTGGAGAAAATTTGTTTTGATCTTAAAGGCCAAAGGTCTGTTAGATCATCTCATTAAGTTTTCTATTAGCCTACCAAAATCTTTTCTTCCCCAGTTAGTCCAGTATACAGTCCAGTAGCAGGAATGTTTTTGGATAACATACATCTTAAGTAAAGGCCATACTGAAAACCTTGAAAGACATCTTGCTTTCCCCTGGGGGCTTGCTGTAATGGGTGGCGTTACAAACATTTGCTTTATGTCTAATTGGAATCTGACTGCTTTCAGGTACCTGTCACTGAATCTTATTATCTCAGTGTCTGCTAGAATAAATGGGCTTTGCAGGCTTGGTATCTTCTTCCCAGGGGAATCTTAATGCAATCCTGTCATCTTTCTGTCTTCTGCTTAGTAAGATGTTAAGATATTTAAATCTCTTCCTATAAGGACCTTTTAAAATTTTTATACAAAAAACCTCTGCATTTTTTCCTAGTATTTATCCTGTTCGGTATCCCTTGCTACTTTTTAATCCCTTTTTAATATGCAGGCACTGTTTCTTCCCTATTAAAGTTATTCTGTTTTCCACATTATGGAGTTATTTTCTCCACTGGACTGAATTTGGAATTTCAAACTCTGTGATCTCAGAGCTTCTCAGTTGTCCAAGATATAGCCAAGATTAATGTAATCAAGCCAAAGAACAAAGATGAGTACCTGAATAGGCTTTTTAAATTTTAAACAATGTAAAATAGATGTGCTGAATTTTCCAGTCCTCTATTTCCCCCTACTAATTACTCATCTCCACTGTTTATATACAGATTTGCTCTATATTTAGTAATTGAATTATCCTATTATTTGGATTTCTTTATTTACACTAGACTTTTAATATCTCTCCCTCCTACAAGGTCATTTTTTGCAGCTCTGCATTGCATTTTCATGCAAGGTACACACTTGCAATTACAAGTGTTTTTTGTGAGAGGTATATACTTGCGATTACAGGTGCTCTATAAATCATCATCATTGTGAATCCCAGACATAAATAAACAAGGCTGATGAAAGACCTTTTACTGCTATCAGTTATAACATGAAACGGGTTACACAGACAAGCTGTGACCTGTGAGATCAGATTGGTATCTAGAGTTTTAATCTGTTCTTGCTGTGGTAGAGAAAAATGGCTATCATTTATCACTAGCAAAGCATGCAGCAAGCAATAAGAATGTGGGAGCTCAGCTACATTAAATAGTAGCCGGTGTGTATGTACATAAGCAGTGCTGTGCCATACGTCTACTACAAACAATACACTAATTATGAACACAGACACCTAACAGGTGACTTGAAACAGCAGAGTTCAGATAACTGCAATGGCAAAGTGTAATTGCAGTGAACAACTGTCACTATTTAAACCACACAGTATTCCAACTAAACCAAAGGAAAAAGGCAGTGGAACTCTCCAAGTAATGGAAGAGTTTGTCTACTTCTATTTCTTCTTTCAACACACTGCCCTGGCCATACAGCTAATAATCCTGGTATATAGTTTGTGACAAAGTGCACTGTTCTTTTTCTGTAGTTTGAAAGCAGCAAGACTGCAGTGCTCCAGGTATGATCAATACAGTATTTGTTTCACAGGCTATGGAATCCACATGGATAGTCTGATGTCTCATGTTGGAGCTCATCCAACAGTTTTAATGAGTCTAATCACTGACTTCTAGAGGAAGCAGGGGAAAGAGTGCCAGGGACATGAATCTACCTGGCAATGGCTCTGTTAAGCCATCCTTTGTTTAATTTCTCCTTTCACCCATGCATGGTGGCATGTATTCATGTACTTAATATGTAACGCATAGAGTTCAGAGGACCACCACTCTTCTAGTTTAGTTAAAACAGTGTCAGATTCCAGCAAGGCCAAATCTTGCATCCAAAGCAACAGTTACTAGTCATGATTCATTCTGATAAATGTAATTTTGATCACTTCCTCCAAAACCAAAACATGCATTGTTTTTGTTCCAAGATTTTGTTATGCTGAGCTGAAGCCTTTATGAATAGTCTTTTTCTTCACAATACTATAGAAGTTGATCATTGCACCTACTTTTCCAAACAACAAATATAAACATCTATTTTCCAAGAATACTGTTGCTATTACTATAAATTTTGGTTTATTACTAAAATTTTTGTTACAGGCAGTTGATCTTCAACTAGTTGTGCACACAAACCTCATATGCTTTATATACATACACCACTACATTTGAATTACTAACACAAACAAGTAGATCTGATAGCAACAAATTAATTGTTCTTTTAATCTTAGAGTGGTTTGGATTGGAAAGGGATCTTGAAGATCATCTAGTTCCAATTCCCCTGCCATGGGCAGGGACACCTTCCACCAGACCAGGCTGCCCAATCCAACCTGGCCTTGAACACCTCCAGGGATGGGGCATTCACAACTTCTTTGGGAAACTTGTGCCTGTGTCTCACCACCCTCACAGTAAAGAATTTTTTCTAATATCTAATCTAAACCTACTCTCTTTCAGTTTGAACCCATTCCCCTTTCTCCTGTCACTACATGCTCTCATAAATAATGTCTCTCCATCTTTCCTGTAAGTTCCCTTCAGGTACTGGAAGGTCACAATTAGATTACGCCTTCTCTTTTCCAGGCTGAACAATTCCAATTCTCTCAGCCTTTCTTCATAGGAGAGGTGTTTCATCCCTCTGATCAACTTGGTGGCCTCTTCTGACTTGTTCCAACAGATCCATGTCCTTCCTGTGTTGAGGACCCCATAGCTGGATGCAGCACTGCAGGTGAGGTCTCACCAGGGCAGGGCAGAGCAGAGGAGCAGAATTCCTCCCTCACCCTAGTGGCCACCCTGCTTTGGATGCAGCCCAGGATACAGTTGGCTCTCCGTCCAGATGCTACACTCTGAGAATTTGTTTGTGATTTGTAACCTGAGAAACAGTCCCCAAGAGTCAGCTTCCACAGGGTCACCAAGTCAGAACACAAGTTTCTTTTGAAACTTTTCAACTGTCAGCTTCTAAGTAGAAATGAGCAGTACCTGTCAATAACAGCTGAGTAATAGACTCCATAAGTGTAGGGACCATAAATGGAGGCCTGACTGAGAAAAGACCTATCATCAAGGGCATTTCAGCAGTCACTTCAGCAATACCTGGCAAAAGAACCTGGCAGTGGAGCTAGATGGTTATTAAAGAGAGTGATTTGAAGAACTCAGAAATGGCTGTTTCTGAATTATGCAGTACTGTTTCAAGGTTCTGTCAAAGTTATGAGTGTTTTCCTGTGTAGTTCTGAAATGAAAAACAGAGTTGAGATATAAATGTTCTGTGAAGGACATTAATTTAAAACATGCACAGTGCTAAAGCTTGCTATCGGCTGTTTCATGATACAGAGAAGCTTGTAAGGGAATAAAATATGGTTAGCAGAAATGTTTCATTTTAAGTTTGATGTTTTCTCCTCACATCCAGCACTAAAGGGTATAGTTTATGTTCTATTATTGTTTTGATACTGAAAAAGCTCATTTTCTTGTACTCCTGGGTGAAATGGGAGTAACTGCAGTGGTGCTGGGCATCCTACATAGTCACAAAGCTAGCAGGAGCAGACTGCTGTGGAGAAGCAACCCCAAAGCCGGAACTCTTTGGAGTTTTATTTATCACCTTTTACACCACTTGATTCAGAAACATCTTTGGGGTCAACTTCAGGCTATTCTGCTGCTAACCTGTAGTACAAGGCACTGAGGCTACCTCTGTGTACCTTATGATCCAGTAAGAAAGGCACTCAGACTCCATAAGCTATTGCTAAAAACACCGTTTTCTGGAACTAACACAAGAGGCAGAAAGAACACATGTGATCTTACATCCCTGAGCCATGCAGCATCTCACAGACCTCTACTCAGGGCATATGGTACAGGTCCCATGCTGTAGGAAAAAAACATTTTGGTTTTGAGACCTCTTATAGAATTTTCTTAGACAAAAATTAATGTATTCATCATATCTGTTGTCAAACGGCTGTATGTTCACACGAGAACTCGCTGCTCTTCTTTAAGATAATGCCAAGGCCACACAAGTGGTGTAATTGGAAACACAGAGCGGGAGCTGCCTGCTCTGTTACCATCACCCTGCTAAGTTTATCCTGAAGGACAAGCTGTACATGCAGCACAGGGCAGCACAGCCTGCTCGGGCAGACACTCCTCGTGAATCACTAACTCTCTGATGCACAATAGTCTTCTGGTTAGGATTGATACAACCCCAAAGGGGAAAATCTTGCAGCTGTTCAAGGCTTTAGGCTTTGCTTCCCTGCTGTGGGCATCAGCTGGTGCTCTGTGACACACTGGTAGGTTCCACTGCTCCCTGAAGTGAGCTCTGCCTGTTATCACACATGAGACAGAGTAGCAAAGCATTGTTTCTGAAGGGTCCCTATATTATCTAGCATGAGGACAATGCAGGCAGGCTGTGCTCCAAGCTTAGGCAACCTCCTGGGATAATAAAGAAGCAGAATGCATCAGCCTTCTCCCAGCATCAATGACACCATGTACAACACAGCTGCAAGCACAGAAGACAGAAGCAAGAGTCCTGATGTTGAGGGAGCAAGATGCTTATGGCTCTGTCTGGGACATAGGATATGTTGCTGCTTTCCTTCCTTACACAGACACCTGGCAACTTCAACAGATTATTTCTGTTTCCCATAGCGATGGAGGATGAGTATGTGCACAATACAAGCAAATCTCACATCTTACCTTGCACTGCATTTGCCAAGAACACCGACTGTGTACTGCAGTTCTGAAGACATTCAACATCTGGGGAACAGGAATCTGCTTTTGAGAGCTGCTCTGGGATCATCACAGCTCTTCCCATACCAGCTTCACGTGGTTGTCTCCAGGCTCTTCTGCAGAATGGATTTTCAATAACATTCTGCTTAATAAGGTCCTACATTTATTGTCTTCCCTCATGCCCACTTTACATTTCATATATGTGTTATAATGGTATGCAATATAGCCAGAATCAGGGATTGTCTCAGCACTCTGTAACAAAATAGGCTGCTTGATTGATCCTGCAAGCCAAGCAATATGAACCTTTCCCACTGGTTGATGATTTGTCTTCAGGAATATCACTCAGTTCACTTTCCAGCTCTCAGATTTAATAATATGCCATCACACATAATAAGTAAGAGATGAGATATTAATTAAGGACTGTTTAGGAAGATAGCTTTAACTCTAAACCTTGGAGTTAATTCATTTTATAAAGTCAGGATATTTAAAAATACACAAAAGTTGTGTGACAGCACAATACACACAGAGAAATCATAATTTTGCCCGACATAAAATTATTTACGCATGGTGGTTTAATTGTTTTCTTTTTTATAACTGAAAGGCTTAGTGCATGAAACCTAGTGGAACTTGCTTAATAGAAAACACTAGCAAGTTTGATCACTGAATGATTCTGAAAGGCAAATATAAAGTATCTTTCTGAAGAAGTGTAAGGAATACTGATGCATTATAATTAAAGTTATGTAGACATCATTCACAGATGTATCACAGAGGAGAAACATAAGTGTTAAAGTATATCAGGTGTGCATAAGCAACAGTTTAAAGAAATACTTCCATTGGAAGAAGTTACTTCCTTTTACATCTTGTAAATTAAAGGTAAATATTACACATAGACTCAGCTGAAAAGCACACATGTAGCCTTATTTAAACTATACAAATTTACACTAGATAATCACTTCAACCTGCACTATTAAATTTATGTTGAGGGTTAATAAAAAAAATTATAAACATCCCAAAATATTTTCTATGTTCTAGGACTCAGTTATTTTCCTAAAACTTTCCTAAAATATTTAAGAAAAGCAATTTAGTTTTGTTTTGAAACTGATTTAAACACAGTTTTCTTCCTTTTTATCTCCGCCCTCATTTTGCCTTTGAAGATGACAGAATGAATTATAGGTCCTGTTTTCTTCTAGTTTTTCATTAAGGCAACTGTAACTTTGCAAAAGCTACAGGCATTTGGAAAAGTTAAGGAAGGGCAAAAGGAGAAACGTGAGAAGATTAGTGGACACCAGATGGCAGATCACTAATTCAATTGAATCCTGACAATCTTCTTCAGTTATGGCCTTTTTTGAGCTTCTGGAACAGACACAATTCTTACTCTCAGACCATTTCTTCTACACTTAAGAATTCAGGGTCAGAAAAACTGGCCATATTAACCTTTGGATTATGCTTACAAACCGTTGAAAAGCACAACCTGCTGCTGCAGCAGCAGGGACTATGTCAGAGTTGTACCAACAGCTGTACAGGAGAGATGACTGAATGGCATGGTAGAGTACATTTTCTGGTCCTTTTTAATGCACTCTTGTAAGCCATGCAACACAGACTGTGTCTGTGATTGCTGACTACCAGTGATATGTGATCCTGTCTGTTAAGTGGTTAGGGGCACAGAGCTTTTGGGCTGCAGAGTTGTCCAAACTCTGACTCAGTGCTGACTCTGTGGGCTTTCATGCACAAGAATACGAGGTAAGCTTGGACTTGAGTGCTGGCTTGGGCGTGAGCTGCATGCCCAGTACAGACAGTGCAAAGTGATCTATCACCCTGTATGTGGAGAGCTGGTGGCTCGACCAAGACTGTGTCTTGGTCTTGTCTGTATGTCTTGGCCAACAACTCCTGAGCCCTCCACTCAAGTCTTACCTCTTGACCATTTTTCTGATTTTGGTGGTCAGAAAAACACCGAAACTCAAGATACAGTCTATGAATTCTTAAGTAATGTGAAATTAATTTACTGGTAGGATAATTACAATACACTGCAGCCAGGGGACTAATCACAACCCAAGGAATCATAGCCATGTGAAAGAAGTCATGTTCTCCTCTGCTTTGCTACATTAAGATCACACAACAAGGTCCTGATGGGACCTTGCGGGTCACTGAGTCCAGGCTCTGCTCTCAATGTCAAGGAGACTTCATAATTATTTTTAGAAACTTTCTAACCCTAAAGACTATCCCCACAGCACATTTTCCAGGGTATTTGCTATTCAGGAGGATTTCCATTGCTGCTGTGCCATACCTCAGAAGAGTCTACGGCACACATGGACCTGCTGTGTGGTTGCTCAACGCTTTGGTCTGGAAAGACTTGCCAAACAGTGAATATGACCTGGACAAAATCATTGTAACTGTGTCCAACCTGCCTGAATGGGTTTTCCTATATGAGTATCATGTTGTAATTCAATGTGAGACTTAGAGGAGCAAGGCTAGGAAGTTGCAAGTCTTCCATGAACTGCTTCTCATCTTATACTTGCACTTAATTGTAAGACTATGGCTGTTTTATTGTCACTGAAGATGCTACTCCCAGGCTGCAGGCCAAATAACTATTAAGGACAAGCTGGAAGCCTAGGGCTTAAAGCACAATAGGGACCCAAAAATACTTCAAAGGCTGAAGAGAGAAGGGGACAGCTGACAGTGGTTTCATTTGTGGGCAGAGTGATCCATGCCCCAGATTGTGAAATGAAGCCTGTGCAGAACTTGCTGCGTAAAAACTGGGAATTAATAGTGATTCTCAGAGAAAAACCAGGAATCAGTGCCTGTTTCCATAGCATGGAATAAGATCCTTTAGCTGAAAAAAGCACCAAAGGTCAATATTTGAAGCAAAGACTGCAAAAAGCAGAAAGAACTAAGGAACTAGGAAAGACTGACAAGACAAGAGATAGAGTGCTTTAACACTATCTTTTCCAGAGTCACAGAGGAAGGAAGCATCTTCACCAAGTCAGGAATTGCTCTGACTTCTCTGTCTTCCTAGAAATCATCAGTAAGACAGTGATTACTGCAAGAAGCCCTAAGAGTCCACTCAGGAAGGCTTCAGCTTCCTCTCAAGTACACAGGGAAGTTCAGAAGTAAATGACTAATGGCCCAAAGCTTTATTTGATTTGCTGCTACAATTAAGTAGTGGCTGGCAAAGCTCACTGGCCTCCCTCAGGTACTAATCCATACTGGACTGTTTCAAAGAGTTCCTGAGAAACTGGAGCCTAGATAACCTCAATAAAAGCATTTGAGAGGCATTTCAGTTAATGCACGATATGACTAGTGAGGATAGCCATATGCTGCTCATACATAAAAATATGAATAAATCATCTGTTGGATAGCTGAGGTTCCTAAGTTATATCTAAATGGAATAAAGATATGATGGGTACTTGGATATAAAGAATGTTCACTGACTGAAAATGAATTTGGTAATCCCATCAAAACAAAAGGGTAAGGAGTGTTTAAAATTCCACTTAGGCTAATATTTGATTTCAAAGCCTGGCAACTAGCCTCTTTTTTTTTTTTTTCAGAAATTAAACCCTGGCATGAAAATGTTTGAATAACTGCCCCCAAGTGAAATGTTCCTTGTGCAGACCTGGGGGTTAAAAAGTCAAGAAAGAGAAAAACATGGACATAGAGCATAATCTTCTGTTCCCCTGACTTGTCTTTGCCCGCACTTGTAGCTGTGACGGATCCACTATAGTAATTACCTGCTTACAACCCTGTTGCTGCAAAAACATGTAGCCCCTCCCATCCAAAAGGAAAAATAGTGTGTCATGATCAGTGGATCAAACACAGGTAACATTTTTCACCTTCAGATATACTACTTGCCCCTTATGGTAAAATCCTTTTAGGGGTTCAGTGGGAGTTGGGTAAAAAATAAATGCACAAAAAGTGTGAAGAAAGAATACAGCATTTTAATGCAAATTGGATCATAAGAACTGCAAAAACCAATTCTGGCATATATCTCTGCTTGATATATCCAAATTTTGGATCATAGCTTCTACATTTCTATCCCTGGAGAGCATCTCAAGAATAGCCAAGGCACAGACAGTTTTGACAAAATTCTCTTTAATTTGGTCTTATAATGCTGCAACAAGGGAAATTCTAAAATTTCCCATGCTGTCTCTTCTGGGGCATCGCAATTCTGACATCTAACCTAAATCTCATGCTGAGGTTTCAGCTGCTGTAGTTGTTGCTCTTTTGTCCTCACTGGACGTTGAGAGGGCTCATGTGCCACACAGGCTATACTCGTGTTTGTTCCTGCTCGGACAGCCATGACCCTGGCGAACCATGCTCAGGCTGAGATTCATTGTAACCTCCTGATTCTTCTTCACGGAGCTGCTGCCTACATGGCTGTTCCCCATCCCGCATTTCTGCATCCACTGGCTCTGACCTTGCACTTGTGCTTCAAGAGCATCGTGGTTTTCCCGAACATTTCTCCAGTTTGCCAAGACCATTTCAGAAATCTCACCGCGTTTCCCAGCACGGCCACAGCCTTCCCAAAAACTGAGCACGCGTGCTGCCTGTATCACTACCCACATCACTGGTGACAAACTTTGGTGGTTTGACTGAATGAACCGCTGTGTTTCCCGTCTTGGCAGCTGAGAACTGCTCAGCCGTGCAACAGCACAGCCAGGTCGGTCCCTTGGTTTGGACTTATCACGGGAGTCAAACCCACCCTTAAACGAACTAAAAGCTCCTTTTCCTCGCTCGTCATTTCTCAAAGAGAGACGTCCGAGCCTAGCTGTCCCCGCAGAGCCGTTGCTGTCGCTCGCCCATCCTTTCTTTGCGCTCCGCGCGTTCGGAGCGCACATGGTGCACGGGCTCGGCGGCTCCC
>JANPWX010000134.1:2986997-3077109 GCA_024734555.1 Trochalopteron elliotii | reverse complement strand
CAGCCGCCGCCTCCAGCGGCCGCGCCTACATAGGGGCGGAGGGCAGCCTGGGCGGCGCTGCGGGGTGCGGGGCGGCCGAACCCCTCCGTGGGCTGGTGGCGAGCGGGGCCGAGTATCGCGGTGGGACACCCGTCATCCTGCGGAGCGGCCGGGAGAGGTTTCCCGGGGCGCATTTGTGGTCGCCCGGAGGATTTTGTTTTTTTGGTTTTTTTCCCCTCCACGACTTCGTTTTATTTCTGTGGGGTTTTTTTCTCTCCTCCGAAAGATACCGTCGTCGAGGCGATGCGTCGCACTGGAGAGAAGAGCCGTGCGGGGCAGCGGGAGTCCTGCCCCGCTGCCCTCCGCAGCACCGGCGGCCGGGCCGTGCTGGGGGTGCTGACGGAGAACGGGCAGCAGCAGCAGCGGCCCGGCGGCCAGGTGAGCCCCGCTGCCCGCGCCACAGCCGCCCCCTGCCCGCAGAGCCCGGGCTGAGCTCCCCGGCCCTGCGCTGGCAGCCGCGGGCAGGAGCGGTGCGCGCACCTGCCTCGAGGCTGCCGGCAAAGGCCTGGCGTGGCGGACTGAGAAGGTGACTTGGGCTCCAGTTCTTAAGCGTGAGTTTCCCGAGAAACCCTGCTAGTAACCGCTCAGTCTTGACCTGCAGGTGTTTCCCCGTGGAAGTAGTCTGCATAAATAATTCATCCTGGAAGGAAGGGATGCTGTTCGCCTGCTTACCCTCCACGGTGTAGGGAGTGGTTTAAGGAAGGGCTGTCCGCTGACCCAAAGTTCTCATTGCTGTGTGGCTAGCCATGTTCAGTTCAGGGTGCCAGAGCCTTCAAGAAGTTCACGTTAATGACATGTCATTTTTCTGCCTTTCTGTCCCTTGAGCCCTTCTGGTCTGCTGATGGGGCAGGGATAATGTTACTGTCATGGCCTAAAAAAGCAGCTGGGTATGTGTATACGAGCTCTTCTTGGTTTTGGCTGTGTAAAGCCCCTAACTCAGCTCATGGCTTACTGGCAGTAGATGGTGTGAAGGATTGTAGCCTGGTAACACGTAGTCCTAGACGTTGTGATGCTTAAGCTCAGAAATTCAAGCTTCAGTTTTTAACTCTGCTTGAAGTGTTTTCTTGCTGGTGCAGTCCTTCCTAAGTCTATGGCAGTGCTTGAGCATTTTTGTTGCACTTGCAACTGCTCCTGGCCAGAACTCAATGTGGGCCAGACTGCACTTCTCAGCCCCATTGGAACTGAGCAGCGCCCTCGTTCTCCTTGGCGGGAGGTACTGAATATGATACTGCCTCCCCTGGTTTCCTGGCTTTTACTACACTTCATTCTTTCTGTGAGGAGTCTGTCACAGCAAGACAGCAACAAGTGGCACCAGCTTCAGAGGCACCAAATGTAGTTGGTGGCTTTTCCCATGAACTTTTGTTATTGGTGTCTGTTACACAAGGAAAGTGATCTTATTTTTGAAAACACTTTGTTCTCCTCCTGAGTTGCCCTCCCACAGCATTACCGTGTGCTCTGCTTCAGGGTGCTGCTGTTATCAAGCGCTTCTCTGGCTTTGAAAACACCATCCCTTCATCTAGAAAAGATGAAGTGCCCAACTGCATGGTCAGTGCTGTATCAAAGCAAGGTTTTGCTATCTACGTAGATGACCCAGAAGATAAAGAAAACTACAGCTGCCAAGTGTCTGAAGATCTGGAATTTGGCCACTGTGAACTGAATACCAGTGCAATGACATCCAGTATTCATCTGCTCCTGGATCTGAGTTCAGGTAATTCCTGTTACTGCTCACATGGTGTCCATAGCACAACCACCACATGTAGGCTGGCTTATGAGTTGTGAATTGTAAGCTAGTGAGTAGCTTATGTTACAATAAATAACACTACAAGCTAACTTGGGGTGTGTCTACATGAGGGGCAGCACTTTTTAGCTAAAATTAGGAAAAGAAAGTCAAGAGACTAATTATACAAATGTCTTGCTGCTTCCTATTACCTGTTAGGCTCTCCTATGGTAGTGGACACATCCTTCCAATCCCAGCCAGAGGATCACATGGAAGATGTTGTAACTCTGGCTGTGGAAGAGTATGCAGAAGACATTCATCAGTACCTCCGAGAGGCTGAAGTAAGTTGCTGTCAGAAGCTTATAGGTATCTGTGGTAGGCTGCAATACTGCAGAGATCCAAGGCTGCCACTGAACTACAAAGAAGAGAAAGTAAATAGTAAATTTACTGTTTAATTACCATGAAAAAGTAATTTCTTAAGGCAGCATATAGTAATGATCGGTTCTTTCAGGATTAATGCATCCCTGTTATTTCCTATGATGGAAGCATCTCTTTACTGTTCGGTATGAAGAATTCTTGCAGATGGGAGTAGAATGCTGAAAAAATGCTGAAGCGGTTTGATGTGATCTCACTGATAGCTCTCTGGCTATAGCAGTGGTTTTTCCTACCTTCTCGTGTCAGAGCAGTGAAGTGCAGTCTCCTGATAGGAAGAAGAGGGAAAATCTGATTGGTTCATTTTCAGGTCCTTCTGAATGGCTCAACTGTTTGATGGCAAAGGCTGGCCATAGTCCAGGAAGTGTTTTACTATTCTCCTGCCAACACTGTGGCTTCAATCTGTCTCTTCAGCGTAGAAATAATGCTTTCTAGAGATGCCACTAGCTGGGAATAATTACCACTAGCACAATAATTGTGGTTAGTACTTATTAACAGTGGGACAACCCTTGCTACTTTTAGTGTAAGTATAAAGAATATTCATCAGCTCAGCCGTCCATGGTTCTCTTCTGAGAGATCATCCTGATTCTTCACCTCTTTCCAAACAGGTAAGATTTAGGCCCAAGCCGTACTACATGAAGAAGCAGCCAGATATCACAACAGGAATGCGTGCTATCCTGGTAGACTGGCTGGTAGAAGTAGGGGAAGAGTATAAACTTCGAACAGAGACTTTGTACTTGGCAGTGAACTTCCTGGACAGGTTTCTTTCCTGCATGTCTGTTCTCAGAGGGAAGCTACAGCTTGTAGGAACAGCGGCAATTCTTCTGGCTGCGTAAGTGTTTCATCTTCTGAAATCTTGGTGATCTGAAGCCTATTTTTGGGCTTAGTCTTGTAGTGTAATTTGAAGGAAGGAAGGTTGCATTAGTAGGTAGCTTTTCATATGTCTGAAGATTAGCAACGTGGCCCCCTTTGTTACTATTAAACATTTAATGTTGAATGAGAAGAACTGTAGTGGGGAAAGCTTTTAACCATAAACACAGTAGCAGAAGCAGTATGGTGTTAAACTGCCAGCCTGTAAGGCTGACATAGACTCAGTTGCAATCTACTGTTAGCCTTTAACTGCTCTAACTAGATAGGGTAAGCAACATACCTTAGGAGTGCATGGGTGTTTGTGTGGAGTGTGCTGTGTTGCTGGGACTTCCCCACTGAAAGCTTGCTGTTAAACACCTAACAATGTGATTGTATGTCTGTCTAGACTGATGACTTGGAATTCCTCTAAGCATATTTGCCCAAATTTGAAACTAAATTGTTAGCTAGCCTAGGAACAAGTAAAATTAGAGCTTTTCACAAGTTTTAGTAATGTCATGTTCTTATCCTGATGTGGGTCCAGCACAAATATTTCTTTGACTATCACTTCAAAGCTGACGAATGTGGCTTCTATATCCCTTTTTCAGGAAGTATGAAGAGATCTACCCACCAGATGTGGATGAATTTGTCTATATAACAGATGATACCTACACAAAGAAGCAGCTGCTGAGAATGGAACACTTGCTTCTCAAAGTGCTGGGTTTTGACCTAACAGCCCCAACCATCAACCAGTTCCTCCTTCAGTATATTCAGAGGCGTGGAATCTGTATGAGGACAGAGAATTTTGCAAGGGTATGGACTATCTGCCTTCTGGGACTGAGGGGGAAGAAGTGATCCTTAAAGGAGAACTACTTGGATTTCATGAAGCTGTCTCTGCAACAGGCCTAAAACTGCATGTTTTATAGTGGTGGTTAGTGTGCCAAGACTTCTGGATAGATGCCTCCTGGAAATGCTAGGTTTGGTCTAGCTTGTCTGTTCAGGGATAATTCACTGACTAGGCAATTAGGGGGTAAAAATCTGGTATTTCTTTCAACAGTGCCTGTGTAGCAAGTCTGTCCTGGATTTAGTGCTATTGCCTATTTCTCCACAATGACACAAAATATACCTGCAGAGCTGCATAGGAGTTGCCTGAAGTAGGCAATCATGCTTAGAAACAGCAAAATTACAGTAAAACATCTGAGCAGCTGCTTCTCTGCAAAGGATATAAGATTGTACAATGACTCCATTCTAACAAAGCCCATATTGTGCTTCTTAGAGTTGTCCATTTATCCCTGATGTCCAGGGGGGGTATACCTATATAATGAAGAGCCTTAGCAGATGGGAAGAGTGTGTCTGTCACTTTTATGAAACTTGACTTTTCTGAGTCTCTACCTGTAAAATCAAGTCAGATCTGGTGATGGAACCAGAACTTCAAAATAGAGTAGATGGGTTAGGCTTTGGCAAAATGTGGTCTTTCCCCTGAAACATGATAAAGGATCTGCTGTAAGATCTGCAAGACTAGAATGCTAATTTTCTTCACTAGATATGTAGTTTATGCTTTTGTGCATCACACTGAGACCATCGCCAAGCTTTAATACTTGCTGTATTGGACTGATTGTACCAGCAAGGTTGATTCTTTTTGAAAAACTTGGTCTTTCTTGTTCAGTATCTTGCAGAGCTGAGTCTCCTTCAAGCTGATCCTCTTCTGAAGTACCTTCCTTCACAAATTGCTGCAGCAGCCTACTGTTTAGCAAACTATACGGTGAACAGATCTTTCTGGGTAAGAACAACAACTGTATGTTAATAAATAGGTCAAGCATTTTGTTATTGTTAGAACCGAGCTGAGAAGGAGGAGGAATAGCTACAAAGTATGTTGTTCTGAAGGCTGAAATCCTAGGATGAGTAGCTATTGTTGAGTTAATGAGACTACCTGATAAATGACTGTTAAGTAAACCTGAAATGTCATGCCTCTTCTCTGAAGTGGAAGGGATTTACTGTCTTGCTCACATCAAGGCTGTACCAAAGCCTCACAAATCTCCAAAACTACACCCCCAGATACAATTCAGGGTCTTTCTGGGGGAAAGGGGAGAACTGAATATGTTTACTTGAGTGATTACACTGCAGCCACTTTACCATAAGCCTTGGTAGACCTTCCAACTGTGTGGGAGGAGTAGCTTTAGTGCAGAGTAAGATCCAGAAGAGATGTAATGGATGCACGTGCTTAGAGCAGAAGGAGCTTGTCAAATCTCATGGCACCAAGGAAGACCTAGAGCAAAACTGATGGCACAATACAATTGAATCTTTCATGCTTAAAGAATCTAGAGTGAGCTCTCATGTAGTGGAAAGAATTTCTGCTTCCTTGGGAAATCCATCTTCTAGATGACTGCTGACTACAATGGAGTTACACTGTTTTTTCTCCTCTGACCAGCCAGAAACACTTGCTGCATTTACTGGATATTCATTAAGTGAGATAGCACCTTGCCTGACGGACCTGCACAAAGCATGCCTTGATGCTCCCCACTGCCAGCTGCAAGCTATTAAGCAGAAGTACAAGCACCCAAAGTAAGTTACCAGTATGCCAGTGTCTTGGCTGGCTGTAAGCACAGGATGACTCTTATTTTCCAGCTTGGGCTGTGGCTGCTGTAGCTCTCTCATAGTTGTCAACTTCTAGTTCTGGAACATATACCCCCATCAGCCTCTTGAGGGGAAAACTTTTCTGACCAGAAAAGTGATTAATCCATAAGTATGCAAATGCATTAGATAAAAACTTTGTCTGCAATGTGGCAGGATGATGCATCTCTTCTCCAGTGTATTGCACAATCAGGTGATAGTTCAGCTGACAAATATGAAGCCAATATCTGTAGTCACTGCCTTTCTATTCTAGGTACCTGCAGGTGTCTCTTCTGGAGCTACCAGCAGTTCTTCCTCTACACTAGACACTGTGGATCCTGGACTTGAAGATCACTGTGTCCCAATCAACAAAGCTGGTCTAACATTTCATAGAGCACTGCGGGTCATGTGTCTGTAGCCATAGTGATCAGAATGGTTTTTAAGCTAATATTTTTTAACGAGATGCCTTTTTAAAAATAGATTTTACACTATAGCTCTTAACATAACTGACAGCACTTTTAATAAATGTCTTATTACACTCTACTTCTGTGAATCTTCTGACTCCAGTTTAATGCCTGCAGTAACAGTGAGTCAAATGAATTTTGTAGTGGGCTTTTTGGTGGTTTTTTTTTGGTTGTTGTTTTGCTTTGGAGTGTGGTTTTGGTTTTGGGGGTTTTTTTTGTTTTGTTTTGGTTTTTTGGGAGGGTTTTTTGTTTGTTTTTTTTGTTTTGTTTTTTGGTGGTGGTGTTGTTGTTGTTGGGTTTATTGTCTGTTTGGTGGGATTTGTTTTTTACTAAATTGCTGTAAGCACTTATAAGCTGGCTGGAATGGATAAAGCAGAGCTTGAACCACCACAACCTGACATCCCTGTAGGCACAGGTGATTTGCTGTAGTCCTGCTAATTTTCTTTCTTCAATAAGACAAAATCATGTGGGCATGAACAGAAGCTATTTTCTGCGGCTTGTTTACCATATCAGACCAAGAACATCCACATGCAATTGGTCTATGAACTCTGAACATGTTAGTAGAAGATCATCGATGTTGAGGTAAGAGTCAGACTTCCCTTTATGGAGACAAAACAGGGGACTGCTCTGCAGGGAGTTGGGGGAAGGGGAGATTGTGGCTGGCAGAGAGCTTTAGGAACGTTTCATACAGTGGTGAACAGACTGCATTAGAGATCAGTGCTAAAAGCTATGAGGTACTGGAACAGCAGAGTTGATCTAGGTGGTTTCTGAGTCATTCTTGTGGTGGAGTGGTTTTATAACAGACTTGTCTGAGATGACCTCTCATGTCACTAGACCACTGGTGATTGTGTGAAGAGAGGGCAGTGGGGCAGAACTATTAGCTGTCTTAGCCTGATAAGCTACATGGTCTTGTGTCCCACTGTCAGTTCTTTGTTAGGTACTGCTTTGAGAAACAAATCCCAGAGGTCCAAACAGGACACCACCTTGTACTCTCAAACACATCCCCTGTCACAGTAGTTTAAAAATCAGTTGGTCATATTGGTCAACATGTAGAGAACTATAATCCACTCATCTAAATGGTAAGGTAAGTCTGAGGTGTGGTCTTACTGCAAGAGTTTAAAACTTCCAGGGCTTACTGCTTCCTAAGAGAGTGATCTGTACAGTGCATTATGTGTTTCCAAGCAAGAATAGGTTTAACACTTGACACCAGTATGCAATTCAGCAGACATATTAAGTACCAGCTAACAAGCCTCTTATTTTAATTTCAAAACCTGATTATGCCTATATGTGTGTCATGAGGCTCTTAACTTTCCCTCAATGTATTTAAGACTTCCTTTCCATCAGTCCTTCCCTGTGCAGCCTGGTGGATCTTTCTAGTAATGCAAACATGTATTTCTCCAAAGTGGAGGTAGTGGTCATGACTGCTTCACTTGTCTCAAAGTAAGCATCCTTTAAGAGAGGGGAGTATTCCATTTCAGCCTAGCACAGTCTTGTGCTGTGGTTTCAGTCCAGTTCTTGGTATTTTGCTTGAAACACTTTCTAATCAGTTAAGCGAATCTGTCTTGATATATGCTGATAATGATAGAAGTGACGAGATAGCCCATGCTCATGTCTGTGTGATTCATTTTGTGGTGGAGGCCTCAAGCCATGGATTTTGTCTAATCACTCAGTTTCATGGCTTGTGAGTGTATGTCCTAAAGGTGGGTTATGAATTTCACTCCTGCCTGCAGTCAGCTTCTTTAAAGAGAGTGCAAAGCTGTGCCAGTGGCACTTACCTACAACAGGCAACTCTTGGCTGCTTGTTTCACAAGGAAGTGGTGAGTGCCCTGGGCAAGTGTTGCTAAGTCTACCCAGCTTATGAGTACGAGCTTGTTCGGTGTTTCAGGCTGGACATAAGATATTCTGAAACGCCATGTTAATAAGACTCTACTTGTAAACAATACTGCTCACTGAACTGCAGCTAACTGTAGTGTTGGGCATTTTCAATGCAGAAATAAGTGTCTCAAGTGCAGGAATGTTTTCCTTGTGTTACAGGAGATTAAAGATTTGCATGGTCATGCTGCAGTAGTAATGGAGAAGAGGTGAGTTCTTACAAACAGTGTATAACCATATTCAGGCCTCATGTTCCTGGGCCAATAGATTTGGTGCATCTAACAAAGTAGGGGTCTGAATTTACTAAGTGTTTTAACATCTGGGGTCTTTCTAGAAGCCACACTTCTGTTCTGTTTTACTTTCTTAGATTTAACTTACAACTGCAAGGCAATTGCAGCAGTTTCACTTTACATTCTCAGAGCTTCCATTCTTTGGTATACAAATGTATCTGGGGTTTGTTTTGGCTTTTTCTTTTAAGCTATAATATGTGAAGACTGTGCTTCCATCTGCTTTCTTGTTTTATAATTATTTTTCAACTCAGCTTTTGACCTAAATATTGTTTCAGTCCAAGACTAAAAAGGGTAAAAGAAAATAAGTAGTTAATGTGAAGAGTCACATAAGGCTGCAGTGTGAATGCTAATAATGAGTTTGGACAAGATGGATTAAATTTTAGTTTGTGAGACACAAGAAACTCAGCTTGAAGTGGTCTCATCCAAGATCTATAATAATGTCATTTTGAATGTTCCTGCTCTATTCTCACTTCCTTTTTTTGTGTTTGTCTTATTCAGAGCAGTTTGTCTTATTGCTGTTATAGGAGTGAACCTTCACTCTTCCAAGGTGAAAACTGAGTACTACTCCTCTCTCCTGCAATGTGAATCATCACACTTAACTCTGGCCTACCCCTTGTGGGCTGTTCTCTGCAGATGATACCTGAGATCAAGGGATAAAAGATTCTGCAGTTTAAAGTGGTAATGAAGGTGAAATAATGCTGTTTTAATAGAGGAGGTGCTTGAATACAGATGCAAAAACATTTAGAAGTACTAAAGGTTGTACTGAAAATCAGATATGCAGGAAGATGGATTTGTAAAGAGGGAGATGAAAGCAACCCAAAAGGATGCTTTAAGTTTTCATTGATGTACTGCATATGCTGTATGGAAAAACTAAGGTATAAAGCTCACAGCCTTGTGTGATGTTTGAAACAGAACCACACCCTTTGAAGACAGCCATATCTTGGAAAAGAAATAAAAGGTAATCAGCTTTAAAGCCTAAACTGAGACAGTCTCAATTCCTGACCATTGTCCTTAGTGGCTTGTAGACCATGGCCATGAATAAAACCTTTTTTGTTGTTGTTGTTTGTTGGTTTTTTTTTTTTTTTATTCAGGAGATACTTCAACTGTGGTGGTTTTGTACATGCCAAGGCTGATCGTGCTCAGTTTTCTCTGCTGTGAAGATCAGTCTGTTGAATTGTCAGCATTTGTATTTCAAAGGCTGAATATTGACTTCTATGCAGGTCATGATATCTTCCCCCCATTAAAATTTGATGGGACAAAACCTACTGGTGAAACAGCAGGCTGAGCACATGCGAGGACCCTTGAGGGATCACTCAATACTCCTAGTAGAGTAGGCTGTAACTGAGAGGTGTTGAGTATTTTATCTTTGACCCATGATGTTCAGTTCAAGGGGTCCTAAACATTGGTATTAGAACAAATACTAACATCCCTAATCTTATTCTAGCAATTTCCATATTATCATGCTGTGACTTTCAAGAGACTTGGCTGTGTGATCATGGTTTTCTGTGTTGTAGCTAACATTCTTAACCAATAATTTCTAACAATATTTTAGCCATCTCTGGTGTCCTGCAAAAACTGTTCTTATAGCTGGAGATGTATTGTGGATCCACTGTTCCCTTAAGATTAAAAAAGATGAGTGTAACTTCATGGTAAAAGGTACTGGTTTAAAAGCTGTGGTCTGCCTTTGTTTTACTCTTATCTGAGGTGAATTGAGGATGCCTGAGAGGTAATTAAGTATTTAGAGAGAAGGCTTTAACTGTGTTCAGAACAGTTAAGCAACAGAAGGTTGTCTGCCTTGCTGGGAGATGTGGCTGTGTGATTAGTCTGTGTGCAAACCTGCTTGTCATCAGTTCTACAAATGACTCAAATGGGCTCTGATCGCTGAGGTGGGTACTTATTTTAGCCAGTGACCTTGAAGCAACTTGTGGGGCTGCTCTTAAGCATGAGAAACAAACCAGCAACATCAGTGATTGCTTCCTGGGTTTAAGTTTTTATCTTGCAATTTTCCTCAGCACCTGCTTCCCCAGAGCAAGGTTGTTTTCCTATACTGAAGAGCTGTGAAGACTGTGCTAGGCAGATGTGAACTGGAGGCAGCACAGACCCATCCCCTACTACTCAGATGTTCTAGAGCCCTGTCAAGCTAACTCTTATGAAATTTCTTTGTCCTCTGGTGTTTATAGTGGATGTATGTATTTTCTCATTGCATAAGACAAGAAATGCACTGAATACTTATTTTTTAGCTGTTATTTGTTTCATAAGTTTTACAAGTTCTCTTGTATGGTAAGCTCTGACTTTCTCTTGGATGGTCTTTTATACTGCATCTACTTAATAGCAAAAAAGACAAAGCTTTGCATGATGAGATGCCAACAATGAACATTGCTGACAAAAAGTTTATGGAGATTGTGCACTGCAGAGGTGTAGAGAAGCAGTGGCTTAGGCAGCCTGTGTGAGAAGTATCTAATACAGCCAGTCACAGCTCTTCTGTGCTGTCCTTGTTGTTTGTCACTGTAGATGGCAGCCCTGCAAACATTGAAGAGAATTATGACAAACAAACTTACAGGGCAGCCTACCGATGGATACTGACCACATAACAGGGTTACTTCTAAAGTACATGCCTACCTGCATCAAATTAACATGTGTCTGGGCCAAGAAAGAGCAGGCAGTCCTGGCCCTAATCCCGCTGAAGTTGCTAAAATTATGGCTCTGTCTTGGAGTTTTGTACAGTGCTTGCCTAGTTAGGCTGTGCTGGTACTGAAAAATAATTGTGGACTGAGCAAGGACTGGTTTCTTGCCAAATGTCTGTCTCCATTTGGCTTGTTTCCATGATGCTGAGGGCTGGCTAGTTTTTTAAGTAGATTTGTCTTGGAGAGGGCTTTTGGAGCAGGACAAAATACTCAGTGTGAGCTAACAGGCTGTGTGGGTGTCTGTGCTCAGAGCTCGTGCTTGCAGTCTGCCCCTCTCTTGTTTTAGCAATGTGTCTAGAATGACCAAGTGTCCCTGCCATTAATGCCAGTAAATACCTAGTTAAACCACAAGGGAGTCCTCGGTCCTTGTTTTTCAGATATTCTTTATTTGAACACAGATGAGCTTGACTGGAGCCAAGTGCTGGAAAACCAGGCTCATGATGAAGCATTGAATTCTGGCAAGAAATAGTCTCCTCCCTCCACCATCTGCAGCCAAGCTGCCTTTTCTGCTTGTTTACTGTTGTTTATGTTTTGATGTGTAAATAACTTGAAAAAGTAAGAGAGGGCGCTAGACCCCACAGCATTCAACAGATGCCATGAGCTCCTTATGGTAGAATAATGTAAACTCCATCCCTGTTTAGGCAGACACTGAAGTGGCATGTATCTCAAAACAGAATAATCCATTTGGCTATTTTTTCTCCTCATAAAGAGGATAGAAATATCTGAGCACTAACGAAATGGGTGGCAAAACAGAGTGCAGATGAGCAGCAACAGCAGTGCTGTTCCTTCATGTGACAACGGAGTGAGACATTGAGGTGTCAGAAGCAGGTTCGCTCTGAAGCACATTTGCATAGCACATGCTTTCAAACAGCACACCTGGTGTTCTGTCACCTCTGTTTACTGAAGAAGCACAGCTGAGTTCAGCCGCGCAGGAAAAGACCTTGAGCCTTTTGTTTTGTAAAACTAGAAAGACGCTGTATCCTGATGGTCTCCGAAGGACAGGACCAGAAGAGGGCACCAGCATCCTGGGGCTTGAGGGGAAAGCCAGCATCAGCGTTCTCCAAAAGGGTGGCAGCCCCACAAGATGTTGGGTCTCGGGTTCCTTTTGACGTGATTTACGTTTAGACCAGCAACGTGCACGATCACTGCAACAATACAGCTTTGTTCAATTAATTTTTCATGAAATGTAACCAGGATTTAGCGAAGTTGCAATGTAAGGTTGTCAGCTGTGCTGCCTAGCTCTTGTATCTGGTGGTCCAGGGGTACTTAACATAAATTATCTTTTCAGAACATCTCTGGTCTTGTATGTGAAGTTTGACTCTTTGCACTAGTCTATCGAACATTTTCTGTAAGATTATTTTTTTTTTCTCCCTGGCTATAAAAATTAGGCTGATATTAACTGAAAGCTTGATTCAGAGAGGGTAAAAATATGATGGAAAGTGCTCTGCTAATGTTCATGACATAAGGGTTCTGTAGAAACAAGTCTGATGTAGGAGTATCTCCTTACATTGAAGGTTGGGCAGATGAAGCACTTTTAATATTACAGATCTTGTATGGTTTGTGCAGGAAAGAGGGGGAAAATTAGCTATATTTTTTAAGTGTGGATGTGTTTCTCTTGCTCATTGAAAATTTTGAGTGCTGATTTTTTTTTTTCAGGGTAATCTAGCTATATAGAGAGTGTTTATGTATGACAATTGTTTTGCAGTTCAGGTATTTAAGTGTCATTTTTTTTACCTTGGTCATTTTGTTCTTGTCCTGTCCCAGCTTGAATTGAGTTTTACTTTCACAAGCTGCTTACCCATTCAGATTTATACTTGTCTTTTTCTACAGCTATTTCTGAAATATGTTTGCTCTCATCTTTAACCTGTAAAATGGGAGTCAGAAGCTGCACTGTTGGAGTCAGTGGAAAACTTCTATCCAGGGCAGCCATCTGAATGCTGCAGTGGTGTCTAACAGTTCAGTAAAAACCTTGTCAGTGAAGCCTTTTAAGTAAAAGGGAAATGTTTTCTCCTTGGACAGGTTTGTTGCTGATTGTGACTGGGCCTATGTTCCTTACCCTTTCTGAGCTTCTGCAGGTATTTGTACAGATTTGTTTTAAGACAATTGCTGAACTACATGTCACGCCCAGAGCTATGGGCTGCCTGAGGCACTCCAGGGACATTGGCTAGAGGTAAACAAATGTTTTGTTCTGGCAAACAGTAGCAGCTTTTAGGAGGTGGTGTTGTCTTTGAATGAAAGAGGTACCAGGGAGAGGAGAGTGTGTTCACATCGTACAGGCCTGTCTTCAGTAGGCACTTGAGCACCCGTGAACAAATGTGATTTTCCACATATGCCTTTGCACTGCTAGCTGGACACTGTACTCCTTCTCTCTCTTTTCTTGTCATTTGGTGACTGCTCACAACTTTCAAATGAAGTGGAAGGATGATGTGGCCCTGCAGAGGCTCCTTTGCCAGCAGGATAACACTGTGCAGGGCTCCTGGCCCAGAGCCAGCAAGTAATAAATATCCCATGGGGCAGGACTGACACACTAGTGTTGAACAGAGCACACCCAGTTTTAAAAGTATCTCCCTGAATCCAATCTTAAACACGAAGTTGGCTCTTAATCTTTTGTTGGGTACTTGTCCTGTATCACCTGGTAAAAACAAACCCACCAAAGAGTAAAAAGCCTCTGACAGCCTATATTTATGCAAGTAATCAGTGTAGGCACTGCTGCAGTTTGCCAGATTTTACCTCACAAAACTTTCTGTAAGCCTCTTCTTGTTTTAGTGCATGGACTTTAGGCCATCCTGACAACTGTAGCATAACCACTGCTCGTGTTCCCAGATCACTGAGCTGGGCAGTAAGTGATGTACGAGTGGGTTCTGTTGTTGAATATCATTCTCTGGTTACTATATGGGAACTGCTGATCTCTGTAACTCCCACTTGTGTTCAAGCAAATGCTGACTGCACTTAACTGGGGAAAAATCCTTTATTGTGTTTTTCAGTTGAAACCTCCAGAACCTTTCATAGCTGTATTGTAAAGAGAGAAGCGTTTTTGGGGTTTTTTTTAGCTAAAGAAAGAAACACCAAAAAAAGTATAGAAAACCCATCACCCACCAAACTTAAATTCATTAATTCAAATATCCTAAAGACTGTGTGTCAATATTATATCAACAGTGTGTCTAGCGCAACACAACATTAATCAAAATTTTTGATTTCCTCTATCCGGAGAAACTTGTGGATGCTTTGGGATAAGAAAAGCCTCCACAAGGTTGGCTGGTAACTGTCTGGAAAAAAAAATAGAACATTTGCTGGTTTTCCTGGTATGGTGTGACAGGAGTGATCATTCTGAGGATGCTCAAGGAGATTGTGGGAATTTCTTTGTGGCAACTCATCTTAAAGGTACTGAAAAATTTGAGTGACATTAATGGTATAAAATTCAATGTAACATTAAAGCTAAAGGAAAAAGCTCATTACAGTATTGAATGTAATGAATCCATCTGCCCTTGATCTGTAAATAGGTAGAGATTAAAGGCTATCACTAGATTTTTGTTTCCTAACCTTATTGACTGCCCCTATCTTCAGCTAGTGAAAATTTTATGGAATCTCACACAGTCATCAAATGAGGCCTGCATTTAATGATCAATGTTTAGGATAGGAGCATATTCTACAAATATTTTTGCTATACTCTGCATCTGGATATGATGATAATTTCTGCCTAGAACCCTCCATTTTTTGATAAAGAGCTTGGCTCCTATTTTTTCCTAAGGAAAGATCTATTGCCATTGTAGAAAGCCAAGGAAACGCATGAAACTTCCACTGCTCATCAGTGAACACTTGGACTGAAATGAGTGGGTGGTGTTACTGTGGCTGATCCCATTGTGCAGGGGCTGAACAGGATCATGGCTTCTTGTTCAGAGAACATGATTACTCTTTTGCTTAATTCATTGTCTCATTTGTATTTGTTCTGTCTTTAATAAATGCTTTGTAGGATCCTGCTGAGCAGACTGCTTTTCATTTGTTTCACCAGTGAACTTTTTAAGTTACTGGGTATGAACAGTCTTGAAATGTACTTCAGCTGTAGAAAAAACTTTTGTTTAAAATTTGAAATAAGTGGTGCGTTAGCATAGTTGTGGGCGATGGTTAATTAGAAAGCTTGTTGCAGCTCAGGCTTTGGCAACAAAAAGTGATGGGGTTTTTTTGCTCAATATTGAGTCAGAGTGTATGGAGGGCTTTAGCTGATGTTGTCTGTATAGATGCATTGATTTTTAAGGTCAAAAGCAATTATCAGACTTTCTAATGCCCTTAACAATGTTTGGGTGCTGCTAAATCCCTGTTGATAGTGGAACCCTTCTATTTTTAACTTAAATATTTGACTCAAATTTCAAGTCCTTTAGTTTTCCTTTCAGCAGCTAGGCTAAAGAGCCCTTCACTAACTGCATTTTCTTCTCATGTGAAAATTTAACCACAGCAACTAAGCTACCCCTATGGTTTTTCCTCTTGTCAACAAAATGGACTGAGTTTTCTATGCTTGGGTTTGTTTGGGGTTCTTTTTATGGTAATAAATTATTTCTAGCGCTCGTGTGTTTGCAGCAGTCCTCCCCAGTTACTGAACATCTTCTAAAAACATGGGCATCAAGGGCTGGGATGCAGCTCTTGTCATGGTCTCATGGAGGCAAGAGGTATAAGCTGCAGGTCTGCAAGGTCCACAGTGCCCAGGAAAGTAATTTCCTGATGAGTACTGAGAGAACTGCTGGCAGCTTCATGCAGCTGAAGATATGGCTCTAGCTGAAGCCTGCTTGTAATGAAAGCTGATTCACCAATTTTTTTCCCAGTGTATACAAATCACAGGCAATCTGCCTCCTGGAAAGTACCCAAGCCATCAGTTAGACAGGATTTGGCCAGATCTCTTCTGTGCTGAGAAGCACTGCTAATGTATACTAACTGTAATTATTATGCTAGTATTAAATATCACCTTCTGTATTTTATCTGAAATCAATGTCACTAGATGACTTCAGGCTCTTCCAGTATTTTTTTAAGTTTCAGAGGTAATACCATGGATTTTGATCCCTATTTTGTTTTTAGTAATGCTCACCTCAGGGTTGCTTGGATGGTCAGACATGGCTTGGACTTCTTAACTCTCCTTTTTTCTAAGTGTGCCAGAAGCAGATAATTAGGGTAAAGGAGGATAAACAGTTTAGGAAGTTAAAACTCTGAAAGGAGCAGGAAGCTTAGCAGTGAAGGACACAACAAAGCCTGAGGCATGCAATGGTGTCTTTCCCCTAATCTTTCCTGGCAGCATCATGCTGATGCCTTCCATCTGCAGTGGAAGAGGATTGAGTTAGGGAACATCCAATTTCATGGCTGTGCTGGGTGTCTGTGGGGAGGTGCTGGCAGTGGGAGGCTGCCCTGTGCAGGACACCGATGGCTCCAGTTGCCTCCAACCCACGTGGTGCAGGGCACAGCTGAGCCCTGCAGCCAACCTACTGCTCCTCAGGGAAACTGCTTTTGAGAAAGGAGAAAAACACCTGACAGGAGGGAACCTGAGGGAGGACTGAGGCTGGAGGCAAAGGATTCCTCTGCAGCACTGGGAAAGTGTCCCACACCAGAGCAGACAGAAATGTGAGGGAGGTGGAGTGTCACAGACAAGCCATTGCAGACTGACTGCATCCCTGTCCACTGCAGTCTGGAGGGACGCCAGGCCTTGGGAACAAGGGAAGGAAAGATGTTTCAAAGTTTGCCTCATTCTTTCCCACTAATCAAATCAGTAGTTAAATATTTATTTTAATTGGCAATAAATTACGTTCATTTTCCCTAACTCAAGTCTGTTTTGCCCATGACTGAGGAAGCAGGGTTTGTTTAGCCTGGGAAAGGATGGCTAAGGAAAGTTACTTTCAACTGTGTAAAAGAAGGTTGTTAGAAAGCAAGCATGGAATTTCTCTGAGCATGTGGCTGAGGCTGGGATGCAGCAGCTGCAACAGCAGCAAGGAAAACTGTCTACACTTGAGGAAAAATACTTCATTATGAGACTGGTCTCAGCAGAAATATGGTGGAATCTCCTCCCTTGGAGGTGAAGTCATTGGAACAAGCCTGAAACTCCTACTGTGGCTGTGACTTTTAACTCTGAGCTGGGCTGGGGGCTTCTAGAGGAGAAGTGTAACCTGGATTTTCCTGTCATCCCACAGAATGCACAAATGAAATAGGGAAACTTAAGTGTAAAGGGGCTGGTTTTTCCCTGTATTCAACAGCTGTGCTGAACAGCTGAATGTTAATTAAAATGACATAAAATGACAGTGAAGGATGACAAACAACATTCTGTAAAAAGCGTGGAGTGGTCTCCTGAGCTACTGTGCAGGAGAGTGTCTGCCTTTTAGTATGTTCTGTGTGAGTTTGGGGGTTTTTATGTATATCTACACATACATAAATATATTTGTACACATTGAGGAAAAATAGCGAGGAGTCATGCCTGATCCGAACATATGATCTCAAAGGCTGAGAAAATGCTGATGCTTTTGGTCACCACTTTCTGACACCTGGACAAAATTAGGAGCTATGGTCAGTGAGAAGCAGTCCAGGGGCAAGTCAATCCTCAACAGTAAGCAATCTTCAGTGTTGAACCTTGGGATGCATACTACAGCTTGGGAGATATTCTGCAGAGCCAGGTTGATACAGCAGTTTTGTTTCTGTAGCTTGGAATCACAGGTATGGTGCTTTGCTGCCATATGTACCAGAAGTGTATAGTTCTGTGAATCATATATGCCAGTAATATTTTGGTTTCATCAATGCTTACCAAAGCCAGGAGAATTTAAAAAAAAAAAAAAAAAAAAAAAAAAAAAGAGGATAAGCAGACTCTTCCAAGAGCAGAAGGCAGTATCTTCTTCAATCAACTTTATTTGATATACCATCTGGTGCCTTCTCCAGTTTGGTGGCTTGATCCTCAGAAGTTCAAAGTAAGAGGTAGGAAATTTATTGGTACAATTCTCTACCATGTGTGTAGATATGATGTATAGAGGGGGTTTTCTATTTTTTGTTGCTTTGTATGTACCTGTGCACACAACCTCTGACAGTTTTGAACTTGTTCTTGGTCACCTGTGTGCCAACACGGTCCATTAATTTTGAGATGCTGCACAGAGCTCCAATGTTTAATCTGTCACCTGTGGCCTCCATTCTGTTACAGCAATCTCTGTCATAACTGATGACAAAAATGTTGCCACAGCAGTTTTCATAACCTTTTTCATACCCATTTGATCCTTTCTGCTATCTGCTACCACAAGGAACAAAAAAGTTATTTGGTAGCTTTGATCTTTGTAACCTAGAAGATTAAACAAAACCAACCCAATCCGTGGTATCCTGTAATTTTATTAGAAACAATCATGGGCTGAAGCTGAACTTGGTGTTGGGTGTGACAGGTTTCATTTGACTGACCCAGGACCTGGAGAAAGTTTTCAGGAGTGCCTGAATGACTAAGTAACCTACAACTTCTACAATTTTAGAGACTTACACTCCTGAATTATTTGGGCACTTGAAAACTGTCAGAATCAGTGGCAGTGCTTGTCCAAGGTTCACTGAGCAGCTTGTTCTCATTTTGAAGTGCAGTAAGAAGATGATTAACTAAGTCACTCATCTCCAATTTATTTTAACTGATTGCACTGCTAATATAGCAATGGGTTGTTGTAAACTGTAGCAACGTTTCTTTGATGCTATTTAGGGAAAAGCTTATTAGTACTGCAGGAAGTGAAGTGTTATAAGGTACCAAGAGCAGAGATGTGGCTGTCTGGAACCTCAGTGAAGGTTTTGGATTTTCATAGTAGTGCCAGGCTCTACATCTAACATATAAATAGGGGGACATATACTGCAATTTTTTTGGTCATCTGACACTTTGCTAAGCATTGTACCATTCATTAATCTTGGTTATGGCAGAAACTTAAAATAGTTTTTGCATTTTCAAATTACTATGTAAACACATTTATTCCCATTTCATAGGAACCAATGCTGTAAAAATGTCTCAGCAGTAATCCGAGAAGCATGTATTCTGTTCACTCCAGGGCTGGCAGTTCTGCATATTTACATATTGCCTCTGCATTAATAATTCTAGGCATAATTGATTTCCATTTCTGGAAAAGACTGCATATTGCATTAGATGTGTTGAGCAGATCAGCAGCTGCAGTGTTTATGCTCTTTTGCCCTTTCATGTATTTTATGGAAAATGGCTTAAAGGCCACATTGGTATTACCTAAGTGCAGTAGCTTTATGCATTTTTATATTTTTTAAATTTTTCCAGAGATTTTGCGCAGTTGTTTTGCAAAATGCTGTGTTTATAACTTCCTAGAAACAAATGCAGTGTTTACTGACTAAAAGGAGCCTGGGAGTTAAGTCTTGAGCTGCTTTGAGGCAGAAATGTGGGGTAGGGTTTTCAAAGGCACTCAGTGTTGAGCTAATCTGTATTCCCATTGAAGTAGGTGGGAGTGTCAGAACTTCTAGGCCTGCTTGAAGGAATGATGTGAAGCATCATTTTCTTAGTTTCTCTGCCTGCAAAAATGAAGGTAATAATAATCTCTCACAGCCATGTCAGTTGATGTCTAATAAGAGGAACAAAAAAGCTTGTTAAAGTGTCATATAGCAGGAAAATTTGTGTGTTTGTGACCCAGATTTTTCTGGTTTGGTGTTTGAATGATCTAAGTATGCCTCCCTTCTGCAAAAAACAGGAACGGGGAACAGAATAACTGCAGGCATCTGGGACTGGTGACATCTGTTCAGAGAAGGGATCTGGTCAAGAACAAAGACAGCTAGTACACGCAATAGATGAGGTGCAGGGATAGGTTGTTGTTTGGAGCTTGCCAAGAATGAGGGATTGCAAAGCTAGAAGGAGGGAACATGGGGAGGATGAGTCTGACTCTCATTAAATAATCTGTGTAATCTTCCCTTCTCCAGAAGCCTTTACACATTTGAGTTAGAGCATTCAAAACTGCTTACACAACCAGGAGAAGAATAAAGCAGTGTGGGAGGGGGAGGAAAAAAGAAGGGAAAAAAAAAAACCACAAAAAAAACCACAAAAAAACACACAAAAAAACCCACAAAAAAACAAAAAACCAAAAAAACAAAAAAAACCCCACCCAGAAATAAAGTAAAACCTTTTAAGTCTTTTGGGCTTGATGTCAGCCCTACCAGGAGTAAGGCTCTTATGGAGGAAAAGAGGAGGTTTAAAAACTGTCCAACAGCACGGTTTTCCCCAGGGGCATCTCTGGATAAAAGGTGTGGGTCAGAGACACCTGCTGTTGATGGTTTACATGCTCAGGAGCTCCTGGATTCAATTGTGTTCCTACTAGGGCAAGTTAAGCCTCTTCAGTTTTTCATGGTAATTGTGACAAATGGGAATCCAGGGGCTCAGCCCTTTTCGTCTGAAAATGAAGCTTTCTGCGTGGGTGATTGATAAATGGTAGTCCTGAAGCTGAGAATGTTGCCTTCTGCTCTTCTATGCCTTTTTTTTTTTTTTAAACCTGTAGACCTATTTCAACATAACTTTCTGGAGATATTCTGAGGCTTTTTCCTAAACAATTAGCAAAATGTGTAAAAATGTATATGGTATAAGAAAACAGTATGTTAGTTGTAGGAGTATGAATGTGAAAATATTTCTATGGGTGCCCAAAAGAAAGAAAAACCACTTTAGCCACTGTTGGGGCTGGGAAAGCAGAAGTGCTAAGTGTCTTTTCTGCTTTAACCTTCATCCTTTTGTAGCTGTAGTTGGGCTGTTAAATATTGTTACTGACAACAAGATGAGAAGTAGAGCTATGATAGATATAACATTGAAAGAGTGAGTCATTAGCAATCCCCGTCCAGAACTGGAGGGGAAGTATGTTTAAGAAATCTGTAAAAAGAAAATTTAGATTTGTGTGGGTGTTCTGTTTTAATATCTAATTTTGATACGTAATTTTTAAAATTTTTTTAGTAAGGCTTTTGTGTATGATGACACATAAGTGAGGGAAATATGGGTAAGTCTCTGCTGAGCAATACAGGTATGGATTCTGCTGCCTCAGAAATGGGAAGGGCAGATAAGTGCATGAGAAGTTGCAATAGTATGATTTTTCTGAAACACTGTAGAACTGGTAGGGCAGAACTCATACAACATTGCTTTTACACATTTTCCCAGCATATGAGTGAAAATATGGCTCTTTACCTACCACTACTGCCTAATCAGGATATAGCTGGAGGGCTTGCTGACTATCCAATCGATTGTTTTTGCTCATGCTGGCACTCATTAAAACATGGTTTGGAAATGCTGCTGATGCAAGGGAAGAGAATAAAAGCCAGCTCACGCTCTCATGGCTCTGTGGACTCAGCACTGTTCTGTGTATTCATACTGTCTTTGATGCAGCTGCAGATAGCCCTCAGCAACACAATAGCCATATAGCTAAAATGAATATTAGCCATAGGGACTTGTCCCAGTTGTACTCATACATAAAATGCTCCATAATAAATAAAATTATATTAATAATGAGATTATGGTGGGTAAACATGGGCATCTGATAAAGGTTATGCCTTAATGCTTATGGAGATCAGTATCAAGTGGAAATTAAAATGCTGATATGAAATCACTGTTTAAAAGGGCAAGTGGTTTGTCTTTGTACTTTTTCAGGGAAGAATGTGATCTGTCCTTCAATAAACCTAACTGTACCACTTGGTGCCTTGCTTTTCTGTGCTGGCAGCAGTGAAAACATATCTCCCAGGCTTTTGAGACATGAAAGTCTAAAGACATCTAAGATGAGATGTGTTTTCTTGGAAGCACCAATAGAGCACAGTATTTAGAATTACATATTTGCCTCACTTTTTTCCCCTTACAGTTGAACTCAATGATCTGAGAAGTCTTTTCCAATCCAAATGTCAGAATGATTCCATGTTTTCAATTTGGTTTGGTTACCTTTTTGTTGTTATTGTTATTTGTTTGTTTTTGAAAAGAGGAAATGGCAGAAAAGGAGAAGGTAACTCTAGGACTTTTGACTTTCAAGACTGCTAAGCTGAAGAAGAATGCAGAGACTGAATTTGGAGTTTCCATAGTAGAGTAGAGATGACAGACTTTTCTGCCAGAGTAACTCAGAAAGTGTCTAGTCCAACCTGTAGCATGCAATGGTCAGCCATGAGGGCCCATCTCTCTGCTCAGAACTTAATTCCACCTGTTCTTGAAAACCATTAAGGGCAGAAATGGCACAATCTCTCTGGGCAACCTCTTCTGCTGTTCACTATCCTCACGGTGCAAAAGTTTATGTAGCCAGCTTGAGTGTCCTTTTTTTCAACTGATGATTTTTTCTCATCCTCTCAATATGCAGCACTGTGAAGAGCCCAGCTCAGTTCTCTTTGATAAGCTCCTCACAGATATTCTACAGCCCTTTTTCTCCCTCACTTCTATTAGTTGTTTGGGGTTTTTTGAGTTTTATCTCCTATATTTGTCCTTGAGTGTCGGGAAATTATTATGTCCATTTTCACAGGTAGACAACAAATCCCAGCCAAGTAAACTCATTAGCTTATTTATATGTCCTGTTGGTGTGACAGTAAAGTCTAACTCATCTCCAGGTTTCGACCCATAAGTTTAGGTTTCCACATTGTGCATGCTTGCACTCCAAGTGTGAAGGCTCCCATGATACTCAGTGGAGCTGAAATCAAAGCTGCCATCAGAGGGAAGAGGTTGTTTGTCTCACACCTTGGTCTGCTTAGCTGTCTTGTTCTTGGGATTCTACTGGCTATAGTGGCCCTGGCTCCCACACAGCTTCTTGCACTGCAGAGACTTGAATTTCACAAGGAGAAAATGGCTAAAATTGATGCAGGAAGTCAGCAGCAGAGCATCATTTGAACTCTCATCTCAAGTGCATGCTGCATGTCCTACACTCTGGAAGAGATGTTCTGTTTCAGGGGAGCTGTGTGACTTTGTTCTGTGACTATCAGAGAACAGAGAGGCAGAGTTTGTTGGGAGCAGCTTAGAGAATGGTGAGCACGTTTCTTTATGTACAGAGCTTTGTTTGACAGTTCTGCAACACATTCTCTGTGGTTTCCAGTTCAGTGGCATTGGGACTAAACACTGTGATTTATTATCTCAAGTAATTGAGATAACTTTGAATAAGTTTGAATAACTTTGACAGCCTCCTTTTGGACTGAGATGTGGAAATGACAGTGAATTCAATATTGAGTAAAATTAATGCCTGTTACAGTGGTGAGTTCAATGCACATGAAAGTAGAGTGACAGTTGTAATAATTTAACACTTCTAAGGAAAGAATAGTTGCTCTGATCATGAAAAGCCTTAGAAATTCTAATTCCTTTTGTGGTTACTGCGATGAGACTGCATTATTAAATACATGAAATGAAAAAACACTTGACAGAGGTGCAAAATATCCTTGCTGTTCAGAGGATTTTTCTTTGTGGCATTTATCTGTACATTGATATCTCTCCATTCTCTAGCTCCTCAGGCTCTATCAGATTGCATTCCCCAGGACCCATCTGACACTGATGGTTTGGGTAATATCCCAAGGAGCATCTGTCTTTCAGGATGAGGACTTTTGTTTAACCAGGCCAGGAAAATGCCAAGTAATCAATGGGAAATGAACACAGGATGGCATTGGGCTTTGCTGGTGTGGTCAGTGTGATGATTGCTGTTTGGAAAACCTCTGGTTTTGGAGTTTAGATGGTTCTAAGTTACTGTTAAAAGAAAGCTGTAAGGAGTCAGTGAGGCTTGTTTAAGCGTGGGGAGAGAAGACAAAATTTAGTTTTACACATTTAGTGTCCTGGGAAGATAAAGATAGCAGAATTATGAAAAATGAGAGTACTTAAAACTGTAAAATTTAAATAATCAAACCATTCTATAATTTCTTCATTACTTCTAAAAGACCCCACATGCCTCCTGTTTTGTTTTTATTTCCACTTCTTGTCCTTTATGACAGATATTCTGAAATGGAAAAGCCAAAAAATGTTGAAATTTTAATATGCATAAGGCTAGATATCTGCAATGTGCTTAGTGCTGCAGTGATTTCATCTGTGTGCAGTTCTGGTTGTTCACATTCGACAGTCTATTAGATTGAAATCTAATGAGAAAGAAAGGGTTAGTAGGATGGCTGATCCTTTCAGATGAATCTATATTCCAAAAGGAAAGCAAACTCAACTTTTCTAGTTTATCCCAGACTGGTATTCCACTCTACAGATACAATATTTGTTCTCGTATGATTATTAGGAGGGAAATAATCTCTTCAAGCATGCTTCTCTAAGATGAAACTTAGTAAGTTTATGCTGATTCTAGTCACTGTGGACATGAAATTCTGAACCTGTCTTCCAGCAGGAAGAGACCTACATTTATGGGGCGTACTTGTTAATCATTCAACCTGTCCAGCAACAGGAAGAGTGTATTAGGTGGAGGTCTTGTATTTTATTCTATTTCAGAAAATTGTATCTCTCTTTTACCCTTTTTAACTCTGGAGGGCAATGATTTCCTACCCTTTCCTAGACAGCATGTAAGCTCTCCTAAAGTGTAACAAGCCACTGGGTTTCTGAGCCAATTCTCTGTCGCTCAGATAAAGTCAGAGCTGGAGGGCTGGTGGCCAGCTCATGGACAGTAGATGAGAATTGATGGACTATGGGAACTATGGGAAAGCATCTTGAAACCTTGAGTTTTCTCTTTTTTCCCCCTCTTCATTAGTGCTAGCCACAGCCCATGTTGATGAATCACACTCCTGGACCTGTGTGGAAGCCCAGAGGCACTCTGCTCAGGGAGAAGGGAATCCTTGCAGGGTTTCTCATTAACATCGATAGGAGAGCAATTGTAAGGCCTTCCCACAGGGAAAGGGCTCCATTAACCTCTGCATTTGGGAAGGGCATAGACTCACACTTAATTTATTGTCTGCCTAAGAGTTAAAACAACAGTATAGCCTGAGTTCGGAATTTTTTTCAGAGCTTCTGGCCCTGAAACATAAAACAGTGAATCTCTGAAGTTCTTCCATTGTTCCACTGCTACCTTTAGGGATCAATTGTTGCCATGGGCATGTGCAGCTGAGGAAGATGTGCTTCTGAATTTCATTTTTGAACAGCTTATGTGCCACTAATATTTATATAAGGTTGTGACATTTATAGTTTTCTATTTCAAAGACTGAAGCTTGTTCTAGAATATTTTCCAAGTTTTTCTTCCTTTTTAAACTATACTAAACCCAGTGTTTTCTCTTTACTAATTTCATCAAGCTCAATTTTTGACTGAGAAAAACAGAAACAAAGGCAACTGTCTTCTGCTCTCTTTTCTTTAAACAAACTAAGAACATATGTAGTTTAACTAGCCCAGGTATCAGGTACCTGAAACAGAATGTTTTCAGTGATGTCAGGTAAAGTCAGGAAATAAGCTTATTAATGAAAACTGTAATTAATGAACTATTCTGCTCTATATGCATATTACTCTTGCACAGGGAGTGGCCATCTTGTGGATACCTCGTTTGGGATTGAAATAATGGTTGGATCATCTGATATTTTGGAAGAGGAACGTGTATCTCTTGTGATTTGTGTTTAATACAGATCTAGAAATAGATTGGGTTAGTTTTAACTATAAGATTTTAATACTATCTTTATATGTACTCCTGATTTCTTATGTACGTGGTTGAAATCTAAAAGCTTACAGCTCACATTCCTTCTAAAGTCCTTTACTCTTCCCTTCTCCTCACTCGTATTTTAGATGAGGAAGTTTTCCTTATCAAATGATACAGATGATTCTATCTAGGTGAAAATTGCTCAGTAGATAAATGTATTTAAATTCATATATTTGTCTTAATATTCTGTTTTCATTTATTTTGAAGTTGTAAAGATTTTAAGGAGGTTAGAGGGGAAGTATTGTGTTTTCAAGCAAAAATAGAACAAAAGTCATGTCTACCCTCCTTTGTATGCTAAAACAGTTCCATCAGTCAGAATACTCAGTATGCATTTATGTAACCAGATCCTTCAGAATTATTTTGCATTTACTGCAGAATTTATTCACAGATAAAAGAGCACCAATATGCTTTCTTTTTTAATAATCAAAAATTCTGACAACTCTGTAATTTTTCCATTTGCCTTTGGGATACTTTGTCTATTTGTCCAAGTATATACACAGGCCAGTGATTAATTATTGACTTGGGGATTTTACAGAAAAGATCTCCTTGGATTTTAATCCTACTTGACCAGACAAGAAATATGTTCTTATCTGTACTCCCAGGTGGAGTGCAGTAGCTAAGTCCCCTCCCTTGCCATTTGATTACATTTAAACTCTCTACTCCTGCTTTAATTTATTTTTTTATCAAATGACTTGGAAGTTCCGCACAAAAAAACCCCCAGCAAACCCAATTTAAATTTTGTGTTTATTATCTGCTAATATGAAAAGCACACAACTATCAATTTGTCTTATATTTCTTAGGCCAGTAACATTATAATTTTTGTCAAGAGGGTGAGCAATTCTATGAGGACCAAATCTCAGAGTCCAGAGGCTTATTTGCGGTGTCTGGTAGCCACACAAGCATGCAGGCTCAGTCCTGCCCTTGTGATAAGCAGCAGTGAATTTTGGTTTTGGAAAATGCACTGAAGAAACAGATCCTCTGTGGCAAACCAGGTCTCTCTGAGAGGAAATGAATACAAGCAGCATTGTATGATAAGCCAAACCATGCCTCTGCAATAATATCCCACACATCACTGACCCCTTCAGCGAGGTCTTGACAAGCCAGTTTCCCAAGGGTGAGTGGTAAATGCTTTTCTCAGCCATTTTCAATGACTTTTCTTCCTGGACCCTGCATACTTTTTTCCCTACTGGGTGTGTCAATGGGGCTTTGGGCCTACTGAGATTTTTAAATAGAACAAAGATCCTCCAAGATCTAAGCTTCCATACAAATATGCCTCTAATGCATAATAAATCTGTATATAGGCACAGTGTACAGGCCTTTTCATACATTTTTTACATTTAGTCAGTAAAGCTTTTCAGTATCAAGGAAGAATTCATTCATTTTATCTAAAACTCAAATGTCCTGTAAAAAACAGCTGCCTGAGCTTGGACTCCCTACAGTTCGTGGTGGGGAGAAAGGTACCTTCAAAAGGTGTTCTTCACACACCCACCTTAAGAGGAGATGAATGACTTCCTCAAGGTATCAATTTCTTTCTGTTGATGCTACAGGAAGCTTAACTTCCACATCTAATCATAAACATCCACAGTGATCCCAGGAACATTTTCTTTCACTTTCATTAGCATCATAGCGTATTGATGATGTAATTGCTGCAGAAAAAATATGCAGAATAGGAACATGAGAAAAGGGCATGGGGGGGGAAAAAAGACAACGTGACAATCTTTCTACAGACAATAAACAAAATAGTGACAACAGGATAGTGAAAATAGTGAAACAGGATATAAATAGCAGTGGTCCTAAAAGACATGATTTTTTTTTCTGCTGACTGAGGTGGCAAAACACAGAATAAATAGCAATATTTAGTCATTATTTTAGGGTACTTTCTATCCTTCAGCTCTTCTCCTGTCTTCCGTTGATATCCTTAGGATATATTGTAGTTTGGTCTCAAGGCTGAAGACTTCCACATTCTTAAGAATCTTTCCTCTTTGGTAACTTGGATGGCTCTTTTCTGTCTTCCCTAGAATGGTCTTTTATCTCCCTGCTGTCATCTCCAAAGACTACATGTGATTCCCCAGTTTCTGTCTCTGATCTTATTTTTGTAACTGTGCCTACTGAAAGTACTAAAATCACCTTATTAAAGTGACCTGTTTTTCTTTACTCTCATAGTCCATCCTTGCTTGTACTTTCTGAGAAATTTAATTATTCTGCTAGAAAGCAAGCCTCTGGAGTACTCTAAGAGCTCTGTGAGCCATCAGGGTACCTCAGCTTCATACAGCCATTTACAGTTGATCATCCAGTGCAATGCACCTGGGGAACTGACATGGTCTGACTCAAAATAGGCCTTCACAGAGCCAGTCAACTCTGTTCATGTCACAGAAGGGAGAGTGTGTGCTTTACTGACTGTTGTGTATCTCTGATGGAGGAGAGGGAAAGTGGAAAGAATATTTCTCCCCTTAAATACTCAGTATATTTCTAACCCCCAGCAGAGCTGAGGGGGACGTGGCATTTTAGACCCCAGATTTTCATTAGTTTGGAAAATTATACTTGAACTGAAAAAATTATACTTGAGCAAGTTGTCCTGAGTCAGTGATGTTCTAAGGGGGAAAATCATTTCTTCTCAGGCTGTGTCAGTACTTCAGCCATCTCCTGTGGTGTGTGGCAGAGCTGTGCCCACACCTCCCACTGCACTCATCAGCACTGCTGCCTGCCTTGGTGGAACCAGTGTTCCTCCTCCTACCTGCCCAAGACACTGATTTTTGCAGCTCTTCACACTTCAAAAAAACACTGTGCTATCTCAAGGAAACGTTTAATTACAGGTTTGAGCTGTTTTGGTTTTTTTAATCTTTATATTTTTAGGATCATTAATACACTTTAGTACCTGAAGTCTTTGTTCTTTACAACTGCTGGGCAGGCAGTGCAAGACTGCAGAAACAGTTTCTCTGCCTTTCTCATCTATGTGGAAAAGAAAGAAATGTCATCTTTTCCAGTGTGCCTGAGTTTTCCAGGGCTCTAGGAGGTAACCTCTCCTCACCTGGATTTGCAAGCTGACTTTCTGGGTCTACTTAGTCTCATAAGATTCTATTCATAGATCTTGAATTGGTGACTATTATGTTACCAGTGATAAGAGCTGCTCTTCCCTCTGGCTCTCTGAATCCAGGAGGGATCATGGAAACCACAACTCACATCCAGAATGTGAGCAAAAGATGTCGCTTTTTGATACAAAAGAAGCAATTAAAAGATGTTAACAAATTAATTATATGGCATTTTATGCTGCTTCTGATGCTGAGAGCCCCGAAGTGATGGCATTTTATACAAGTTATTTTCTCTCGTAAACATTTCTATGTTTGGTTTTTCTTCTGCAGATTTTCCCCTGCACCTTTTTGAATATTAGTCTTAATTCAGAAGCTCAGAACAACCACAATTACTAATCTAAAGATATCCCTTTTTTTGGTTCATTTTTTACATTAGTTCTGACTCTAGATAATTTTTGGTGTGTATGTGAGGGAGAGAGAGAAAAACTCACTCGCTGGTATTTTAATACTGCGACCATCCTGAGGAGACACCTCATTGCAGTCTACAGCTTCCTGGTGAGGGGAAGAGAAGGGGCAGACATTGATTCCTCCTCTGTGGTGACCAGTGACAGGACTCAAGGGAATGGCCTGAAGCTGAGTCAGGATGTTTAGGTTGGATATCAGGAAAATGTTTTTCACCCAGAAGGTGGCTGGGCACTGGAACAGCTCCCCAGGGATATGGTCACAGCATCAGCCTGACAGAGTTCAGGAAGTGTTTGAGCAATGCTCTCAAGAACATGGTGTGACTCTTGGGGCTGTCCTGAGCAGGGACAGGAGTTGGGTTTGATGGTGCTTGAGTTTCCCTTCCAGCTCAGGATATTCTATGGTTCTACAACCTTGGAATTGCCTTGGCTGTGTTTTTGTATTTTGTAATATGTAAGGCTTTAAAATTTAAACCTCCATGCTCAAGAAAATGATTTCTGGGTAAAAAATGGATTAGAATTAAGCAGTAAGATTCCTTGAAATTGCATGTCATGCTGAGATAACCCAGACCTCAAAGGTGGTTTGTGAACAAATTGTCAGTGACCTGACAGAAGTGTTATCTCACATGAACACAATCCTTGGGGTGAGCTGTTGCAAAAGTTAATTGACAACTATAAAAAAAAATACCTGTGCACAGAACTACCTGCAATTAGTCTTTTAAATAGCAAACTTTTCAATTAAAATTGGTTTAACTGAAACTTTTAAATTTTGTTTAGGGAAAAAATTGTATATATTTTAGACCCGATTCTTAAAACTAGTCAGTTACTAGAATGACAAGGAAAATCTGGCTCTCAGTTCATGTTTCTCTGTGGAAATGCAAAATGTGTAGGTTATGTTCTGTTCATATCTGCATAATTACATATACCCCCAAGGCATGAGCTTTAATAAGTTCCAATTTTGCATATTAATTTCTTAGATAAAACATTTAATCATAAAATAGAGAAAAGAGTAACCTTTAATCACCATCGAAGAAGTGGGAGCCACCAACATGTAGGGACACTGATCACCTGCAGAACCATTCACCTTTGGTTCACTCTTTTCTGTCAAGGTTTCCTTGAGAATAACCAAGAGTAGCTGCTGTCTCATGGTGTTTCCTTGTGTACTTGAAATGAACTTGTGTCTCAGGCCATCACCTTTTCTTCAGCTGTGACCTGGAAGCTTCAGAAGACAGTCGAAAGTCTGGCTGGCTGCAGAAATATCACGGCTAGCTAGAGGAACTGGTATTCCCACCTGGGAGTGAAGCTTCACCTGTGTGAGGGTGACTTGCCCCGTTAAACTTCCTTTCCACTGAACAGCTAGAGAGCTCCAGTCCTCACCTTGCACCAGCAGCCTTGCCACATCAGGTCTGCATTGAGATTTACTTTGTCTGAGATGTCGTGCTTATAGTCATGGATGTAAAAATCCTCCAGCAACCACACCATTATTTTTGCCCTTGGCTGGTGGTATTGACAGGTAAATGCTGCTTCCTCTTATCCATATCTGCAAAACCATAATAGGCTGTCCCGTGGCTGCACTTGTCAGAACCCTGCAGGCTTGTCAGTGCCATCTCTGGTTTCCCAGAGTAATGATATAAGACTCCAAATGTTCTTGGAGGGCATATAGCAGCATTTATTAGAAAACAAATATTTTTTATACACTGTTCCAATACAACTGGACATGATTGGTCATTCAAATCAACACCTCTTCATTAACATCTTTGCAAGTAAACAAGTTGGAAAAACAGCAGGTGCAAAGATTAGAAATTGTTTGGAATGTCTTGTCACAGCTCCCCCAGAGCAATGCCTGGGAAAGTCTATCTGACTTTATTTTCTGAGCAGGCTTTCAGCATCCACACCAGAGCAGGGAAGCTTGGCACAGTTTGTGCGTGGAGGGGCAGCCTGTGTCTGGCCTGACCCACATGGTTGAAGGCAGCTCTCTCACATACAGTACCCTCTTGACAGCTCTTGCCAAAATCCTTGGCTGGGTAGAGGAGAAAAAGTGTATGTGCCCTGGCTGTGAGAAAGGCTGCCATCAGCCCTCTGGTGAAATTGCTTCAGTGATGAGCCAGAGATACTCTTTAATATGTCTGTGCCTATTATGCAAGTCACACTCTGAGCTAGTTAAGATATAGGAACTTTGCTTGGTATTTTATGAATCATACTACTTAAATGTATTAAATGCTATCAAACACTTTCTATCATCAAAGAAGCACAACATTATCTTTTGATCTTCAGAAATAACAGATCCAAGGGTAAGTAAAACAAATGTATTTTCTTAATTGCTGAGCCGAGTGAAGCACACTTTAAAGGCTTTAGAGCTGCAAGTAATAGTTGTACAAAACAGAAAAATTCTTGTTCTGTCATCTTGCAATACAGGTATATCACAAAAACTCAGATGAGGTCAGTGAAGCTGAGACACAGTTAAAGAAGATGAGACAGATTATAGAGAATCGCTACACTGGAAAAAATCCTTAATATCATCAATGTCATGCTGCAGGTTCTCCAGTCCTCAGAGTTACATTTGCCTCAAAGGAGGAAAAGTCAAAGTTAGAAAAATAAAGTTATCAGAAGTATAAAAGTACTTTTTAACCTGTGCCCTTTCTGCTGTACAACTGCAATGAGGTGGCATTCTTGTAATTTTAAAATCATTGCATTTTGATATATGGGTGAAATGAGCTGAAACAGGGAAGTACATTTTCTTCTGTAGCACTCTGGAAAATAAGCTATTGCAGTCAGTTATTTTCTGAAGGAAAAAAGAAATCTTATTATGTTGAGTTACTGACTTGAGGCTGAATTAGTCTGCTTGGCAGAATTAATCAAACATTGATTCTTGGACTAACTTTCACTTCACTGTGTGAATATGTGATAGCAGAGAGAATAGTCTGTACTGATGAGCTATGCACACTGGCTTCCTCTCTCTGTCTTTGCCTTTGCAAAGCTTGGAAAATCTTTGAACTGAAGCCACAAGGGAGCTAGAAGGAATTAAGAGGCAAGTCCTGTGATTAGAGGCAGCAGATAGAAGTCATATGCAGTTCAGACATTTGTCATGTAAGTATTAAGACTGGGAAAAGGTCCTGTGGCTTATGTTCTTTTGTGATGTGGAAGCCCTTTGTGGAGCTCTGCATGATTATCAGCCACAGCTTTTCCTCTTTACAGGAGGGAAGATAATTCTTCCTAAGAATCACAAATTCTTGAGATGGGATTGCTGCAATGGCACTCTGAGGTCTGGACACTGCTCTTGGACTAAAACTGGGCTTCTGTCCTTCCTCAGTATATTCTGGAACTGGAAGATGTTAAAACCAAACAGGGTTCTGTTAGGTGGCTTCTAAGAGTAGGTTAAAAGAGAACTCACAATTCTTTAATAACATGTAAAACTTCCTGAAATGTTCCCAAGTGTTTATTGTATGGCTCCTGAAAGAGTTTGTTTTAGAATAAATACTTTCCTCCTTCAGTGAAGACAATATTTTCAGAACTCTTAAAAAATTAACTAATAATAAAAGTTATCATGACTGGACATTATCCAATGAGAGGTCAATTGCTAAAATTAATAATTAGACAAAAAGCAAAGGTTAAATTTCTTCTCATTAAAAAAAAATAGAGAGTTGTCAGTTGTTAGATTAAAAAGATGTCTCTTCACCTGTCAAAGCTGATTGTCTTTTTAGGTACAAAGACTCAAATCAAGGATTTGCTCATGTTCCTTCATTGTAAGAAAGATATGAATAAAGTGCCTAGTACTCTCAGTGCCTGTGTTTCTGTAATGCTAATAATGGTAGGAATGTTCTTCCATTAGGGCATGAGGGATTTAAATCCATAAATAACTTGAGTGAAAAGAATTGACTTCTTATCCCTCAAATGACCAAATTGATTTTTTACAATGTACAAAGAGAGAAGGTGCCATTAATATTGAAGGGCAATATGTCTGAATGGTTCTCCTGTGATTTCTTCAAGTAAAGGCAGCCCCTCTCTGAAGCTAGTGCATGTCTGCTGTACACTTCAAACACTTTACAGCCTTTATGTCCTAAGGTTAGTGGTAAGGGCAAAAGCAACGGTCAGTACACTTGGTAGGTTATATAAAATGCCTTTATTTTTGTAAAAAAGTCAGAGCCTCACACTGCCAACATTTTAATGAAATATCACAGTTGCTTTAACAAAAAAACCTCAGTGATCTGTTCTGTAATATGAAACTAGAAACTGATGAAATGAAGAATGAGATGGAATGTCTTCAGCAAAAAAGTGTCTTTCCATATATTTAAATGTAAAATGGTGTGACTTATTCATGCATTTCTCTGCCTGTATACAAGCATGACAGAAGAGTGTACCCCAGGGAGCTGGGTTTCATGCCCCCTGTTCTGTTCCATATACACAGGCTGGAGATAACCTTGAGATGTAGCTTTTGGAGGACAGTTCCAAGATCAATTTTTCCAATTCTGCATCTCTTACTGGAGCCTTAGCTGATATTACTTGCCTGTCAGGGTTTGTTATACAAGGTCTCACCAGCCACTGCTTTGGTATGAAAGGAGCTTTAAATGGAAGCCAAGTACTGTATTTTATTCTGAAGCCATCTGTGTGGAAGGACAGGTAATTAATTCTGCATGCAAATTAAAAGGGATAACTGGAATCTGCTGGAGAAGTAAACAGCCTTGCTCTGGCTGCTGCCGGGCAGCACAGAGACCTCCTGCTCCCAGCACCAGGGACACCAGACCTCCCTGCAGCCTGCAAGCCTCCCATCACTGGGACTGGGCAGGACCAGTTCTTCCTCAGAGCTTATCAGCCTTCCCACATTGCACAGCAGCCTCTGCTCTAAAACCAGCCCTTTTGTTTCCATGAAGACAAAGTCCCAGGATCTAATAAGCAGCTGTGAATTAATGCAACACAACAACACTGACTCACCTTCATCTGCAGGTTGCCTCTAGCTAGTTTGTTTTTGTTGCTTATTTGAACTACTGTCATTTCCTCTCCACAAGCTGGCAAAATCCACATCCCCCTGCTTCTGGTAATGAAGTGCACAGCTAGACTAGCTGACAAGGTGTTTTTTAAATGAAAGGCATTTGTGCTCTGGAATTTCTTTAACATGGATTTGCACAGAGGGTGGCACAGAGACCCAGCTATGAGTTTACTACTATTAAATAACTGTAATCTCCTATGAAATGTCATTGGAGATCTTGAAGTAATTATACCCAGTAAACCCCTCCAATTAAGATGTTACTTTCCACCAAGGACAACAGGCCAGATTCTGTATCCACGGTAACTCCATAAAGCACATTGGAGTCAGACTGATTTATGCTCCAGCAAGAGACAGTGGAATTGATACTATCAATTTCCTTTTATGGTAGGAGCCCACCAGAAACCTGAAAAATACTTGTCAAAATAATTTACATGGTAAACTGAGGTAAGATGAATATAGATTTATTTTAGAGGCCAAAACCTCTTAAGGAGCATTCACCAACAACTTAGGTTTCTCATACTGGACAGAGGCATACTGCTGCAGCAGATTTGTTGGATTTCATCTATCATGTTCTTTGCTGAAACTGAAATCACTGCAGTTAGGCATTTAAAAATCTGGACCATGACCTTTTTTAACTTACTGTCACCAGGAAGATGCAAAAACATAAAAGCTTCAGACTTCACCTTTAGAGCATGTTCAGGGTGGCAGCACACAGTGTAGATCCAGTGCATTTTATTTATGTGCATACAATCCTTTAATGCCTGACCTCTCATTATAGACAATACAGTAAATAAAAGATACATATATAACCAGATGAGACATATGGAGGAAGAATAGCAAATTTAAACCCATACAATAATTATACAAGCTTAATAAAACCCATACAACAGACCTATTTAATAGCACTCTACACAATGGAAGTCCTTCCCAAGACCCTAGAGAACAAGGCATTTTCACAGTCTTGCTAAGGTGGTTCATATTCACAAATAATTTTTTCAATGCAACACTGAGTTACGCAGGACTCAGTGTCCATGATGACAGACATCATCATGAGGATGATGATGTTGGGATTAATGACAATTAATACATGAACACTGGCTCTTCTACTGAGAATATAAAACTCCTCTTAGCTACATGCAAAATTTACATCCTTTTCTCCCAGTGAGATTTATGGAGATCAATTTTTTAATTCCTCTTTCTTTCAATGTCCTTAAATCTATCTCTAGAGCTCTAATTCTATAGCCAGTTGTACCATGGAGATTCTATTGTGTTTTCTAACAAAGAGTATTAAATATATCACAACATTAAATATATAGTAACATTTTGGTGAAACAGAAATAAATAAACAGGAAATAAAACCCCAAACATCCACTGTACCATATTTTTTTTGAAAGTTTGGGGCCAGATGCTAAAACTGAAATGCTGAATGGTCTACAGGCACAGCTGGCATCGTTTTCATGGCACTGTGTTGCCATAGCCCACAGAGCTGCAAGTGCATATCTTCAGGACATACTTTTAATCTGACATTAGTTAAAAGCTTCTCCCAGTATTGCACTGCCATGTTAAAAAAAATAGAAAAAAAAACTTATCATGTTTTTTACTTCACAGTTCCACGGAGCTGTTGTGGTTACATACTTACTAGTGATATGAATGGTTTTGTGGATACTACCAATGTCAGGGATCAGCTCTGAGTTTATCTGTAAGGTCTCCAGGAATATACTTATCCAGGAGGGCTGCTAGTGGCTTATCACACCTCTTGGCTCTGGAGCCTTCCATGCTCTCTCTCAATTACATTTCTGTAGCAGCACTGGAAGCTTGCTTGTGTCCCTTCTTCAGCTGCCAGCTGGGTGTTCACAGTGCTCTGCTGTCTCAGTGGAAGGTGCTCCAGTTTCTATCAGCTTGGCGTTTATGTTTTACATTAACAATTACAAATTTGGTTCAAGGTTCTCTTTTTACATGAGGAATCAATAACATCCATTGAAAGAATTATATTGTCCCCCCTCTAAAAGATTATAGTTGTTTTGGAGTAATTTCAGGTGTTTGGGTAAATGCCTTTCATTGACATTAATGTTTACCACTTAAGGTCCTTTCTTACAGACACTTTTCCTAATTCAGGGAACCTTCAAGATCATGCAGAAAACTATTCAATTTCCAAAATGCTCCTTTTGTCCTATAGAAAATCAGATAAGAAGATGACAACTTAAGTACATTTCTTGCTTTCTCTCAGATTCACCTGCTGTCAGAATAAGTGCACCTGACCCAGTCACAGCACACCCATCCACAGCAAAAACTTCAGATGGTATTCCCATGGTGGGAATGACAATGGCTGATCTCCAGTGATGTTTACAAGAGTCTGCAAGGCCTGGCAAAGAGATTTAACCTACTTTGACACCTGTATTCAAATGCTAGTTACAGTGACAATAAAAATGTTTAACATCCAGGCTTATAAACCAGTGCTTTCCTCTTCTATCTTTTGACAATATTTTTAATCAGAGTGACTTTTGATCTTAGGAAGCTGATTGTCTGCAGTTCTAGAAATGAGTGCTTAATTCTTTCTATTCCATCTTTCAGCATATATGTGCTTTACATTAGAAGAATGATGTGATCTGCTTATTTTAGCCATGAATCCACTTGCTTCCAATTGCTTTCTCACCTTTGAATTAGATAACTGCAAACCCTAATCCTTGATATCCACTAATCACCTACTTGAAGTATTGATCTGAAGCCCTCAAGTCTCCTGGGGATGAGAAATGGCCACGTAATGACGTGATTCTTGCAGAAAAACAGCTGGAACACATGCCATACTGACAGCTTTGTACCGAAATGGCATCACCAATGGCCTTACCTGCCTCCCAGCTGTGCCTGGATTATAAAAACATCCTCCAAACCCCCAATATATACCCTTCTCCAATGGCTGCTGGCTCTGGCTTTTGGATCATATCCCATTTAACAATTAGCAACAGTGCCTTTTCTCCTTCACAGCTTTCAGAAAATTACACATGAGTAATCAGAACAAAATGCTTGATGTTTTTTTTCCCTGTTATATTTTCAGAAGAGCTTCATTAATGGGTTGGAATCACAGTCTGCTTTTCTCTATTCATGTATGCATCCATGTAAATAAATCAGGGAGAAACAGAAGTTCAACACAGGGACTAGGTCACACAAACATCCAATTAAACCTTGCTGGGTTAGGTTTCATTCTGGAAAAGAAAACCAAGCAGCCTCAGGTTTTCACAGATGAACCACAAACATGTACCTTTCATAAAACATGTGTGTATACTCTGTGCTTTACAACCTAATTGTCATCTTGGGCTTAAATGTTTCACGTGTTGCACTGAAAGTCTGCATTTTTAAAAGCATTTCGGAAAAAAATAAGGCAAGAATACAATTCAGCAGAGGCTGCAGAATCAGAAAGGTTATCAAGAACAAATCAGTCCCAAAATTCTGCATTGTGCCATACATTGTTGAATAATAAATGCTTTGGAATATCTCACTGCTTAATTATCTGTTTTGAAAATGAATTATTAGTGAAATAGAAATTTTTCGCTTGGAGACCTTTTGTTGTGAAGACCTCTATGTTAAGTCACCCAAGAGAGTGTTTCTGCATGTAGTTCAAATGTAAGTACCTGCCTTTCCAATTACCTAATAATTTGTTTCTGCTGTATAATCACTGTAGGTGCAGACATTATCACAGGGTAGAGACAGTAAAAAGGAGTAAGAAAGCACCAGTGAAAGGAGAAAAACACAATACAGATATGAAAAATAATGGGGCAAGCAAATCCTTAGTTTCTGTATTATGACATTACCCAGCGATTCCAAGTCACTGTCGGTAGGAAGCAATAATGCCACGTCAGCAGCCTCACCACATCCTCCCAGACACTCACAGGCCAAGGTGTGAATAATCTCCTGCTGGGAATGATTCCCCATTTTGCCTTTGAGGAAAGAATTGAGCAAATGGTAGCAAAGGATCCCACCCAAACCACTCTAGGGAGACATTATAGCAGCTTTCTAAAGAAGGCAACGGTTAGACTGGAGAGAGACTTTTCAGGAGGGCATGTAGTGATTGAACAAGTGGAAATGGCTTTAAGATGATGGCCTTCAGGGAAATGGCTTTAGATTAGATTTTAGGAAGAAATTCTTTACTATAAGGTTGGTGAGTCACTGGAACAGGTTGCCCAGAGATGCTGTGTACTCCCCATCCCTGAAAGTGTTCAAGGTCAGGCTGGATTGGGACCCTGAGCAACTCAGGGTTTAGTGGAAGATTCCCTAACCATGGGAAAGTTGGAACCATGGTTCCAACTGATACTGTGCCTGTTTTTCAAGCTCAGCTTGCCTCGGCACCAATATCACCCCAGTGGGTTCTTGTTGCTCAGCAGCGTCAGCGTGGCGATGGCAGGAGGATTAGAGGAGGGACTCTGGAGAAGCTGGGTCACAACGAGTTTATTGGAACTCCAGCGTGGAGCCCTCACCTCGGGTGTCAGCCTCTCAGGAGACCACAACGAACCTCGAGGGGGACCTTTTAACAGGGGGTGTAACACAGGGGGGGATTCAACCAAGGACCAATAAGGTTTAATGGGGAGGTCGCTCGTATCATAACAAACATATAAAACAACCATACAATGAACATTAGAAGGTAACAATCAGGATCCTGCCCAATCACTCGATGCCTCTCCTAGAACCTTCCAGAAGCAGGGAGAGACCCCCAAAATGATGGACAAGAACAGGAGGTTACTTGCCAGGTGATGGGCAGTTAACTGTCTCTGGGGGGAGAACTTAGGGAGAACACAGAACCAATCACAGAACTGTCACTGGGGAGAAGACATGTGTAAACCAAAAGTGGGTAACAGAAAGGGTACAAGGAACAAACCATTTTACAAAGGAACATTAACTAGTGAATTAAACTTAAAATTGAAAAATGCATTCCCACAGTTCCAACCATGTTGGAACTAGATGGCCCTTTCCAACCCAAACTATTCTATGATTCTATGATACTATGATTCTATCCTGTTGTGGAAAAATCAAGTTAGATGACTGGAGCATGTAAGAAAAGAAAGCACAAAATAGGAGAAAACAGATTTTAGAATACTGATGTAAAAAAAGGAAAAAAACAAGTGCCTATTTTCAAGTGAATCATTTTAATTATGTTGAAAATATAAAGTCTTCCCAACACAACAATCTCTGTATGTGAGTATCTGCAGTAAGGGAACTGTGTGATAGCCTGTAACATACTTCTGTCTGCAGAGGATAATGTGCACAGACAAGAAGTTGTAATGATAGAGCTACTGATCCTCTAACAGTTGTGAAGGGAAACATCTAAATATTATCTCAGATTCTGCAATGTGAGGCTCCAGCCTTTCTGCTCTTGTCATATCTAGAGGTGGCCTGTGTTATAAGCCTGCATCCTCTTCTTCTCCTGTAAGATGCCTTTAACAAGAGATATTTATTATTAGGAACACATAAATTTGCTAGACCAGCACCACTGGCATCAAGGTCGCTAGGTATCTGCTAAAGGGTTTACTATCCACTAACCATGCTATGGCTTATAGCTTGTCTTCATTTTTCTGAGCTGAAACACAGCATACAGGAGAAAAAAAAAAGGTTCTCATTCTGACTTACACAAATATATCTAATTATATTCTGACCCATTAGCATTAAATGAATTGCTGTTTCTGCTGGGAGTTGAGAGCCAGCAAGTTTCAGAGCTGTAGCTGTGCCTACTCCATCAGGCAGCAGAAATTTGTGTGGAAAACAGCAGCTGTCTTTGATGAGGTTCATAACATGTTTATTGGTAACACAGGCCATTATGAGGCATGTCCTGTTATGTATTTTAATATAGGAAAATACTTCAGCCACCTTCACCATTAGCTGAAGGAACTCACAAGGGCTTCTGAGCTCATCATATTAGCAATGTGCCCCTTTGCTTCAGGTTGGTATCCATGTTCCATTAAATCTGCAACCTCTTGAGCACTTGGCTCTTAGTACTGAATGAATGTAGATAAGAAGAATTTATTTTATGCCAAAATTTTTCAACTAACTGAGGTGTTTTGTTCCTGGTCAGCATTATCTAACATTATGTTCCAAAGCCTGTGACACCAGTTGGTCTTTTTAAAGCCCCTAGGACTTGAATTTAGGTAGAAATATTAAAATCTCTCCAGTTATTTAAAAGGCAATCTTACGTTAATACTGCAGAAATAAGAACATTTCAGATTTTGGCAGTATATTCATCTATTTATTTATATGTCTAGAAGTTTCCTTGTTCCAGTCCCACCATGAAAAATCAAAACTGCTTAGGCTTTTAGTTAATTTCTCATGCTTTTTAAGAAGAACAATGGAATTTAAAAACATTAGTACATTGTTACATTGACCAAATGCCTGACATTGACAGGGATCCTGTTTTTTTCCTCACAGGATCATTCTTGGGTACATTTTCAGGTTACCCCTTAGGCTTTGCTCCCAGGGAATGGAGGAGACGTGACTGGCTGAAAGCATCCCCACATGAGCTTTCACCTACTGACTCTCATCTGGAGGCACAGCCCAAAATCTGATGCACCAGGGAAAAGTTTTGCTCCTACCAAACCCTGCAAGAACTGTGGAAATGGAGCACTTACAGTATCAGATCATTAGGCAGCACTGATGCTGAGCAGGTCCTCTTTTGTATTTGCCAAATCCCTGAATCCCTCCTCAGCTCATAGAGGGGAGCAGACAGAGCAGCATCAACCAAAAGACTGACAGCTGTGATTCATGCTGAAGTATTTCCTGCTGGGCCAGATTGTAAGCACTGAAAAAAATGCAGGTGGCCTCTTCAGACAAAAAGGCTCTTTTTTCCCTTTTTTTCCCTTCCCTACGCACTTCTGATACGTCTTTCCTGCGGTGGGCACAGTTAGTCTTATCTCTCCTTGTTCATTAAGCTTGTTGGAGATGTATCTCTAATTTGAGGTGAAAATTCCTGTAATAAGGGTGAGTACTCCAAAGAAGGTATATTACCTGCACTTCTGTTTGTAGGGAGCAGAAGCATCATGAATATAGGAAAATCTGGCTTTCTGGAAGGGCACTGTGCAGAACGCAGAGCCAGGATCACACAAAGGAAAGTTGGGCACAGGGGTCTGGTGTAATCCTTCTGAAAAGCACCTGTCTTTGTAAGTAGGCTTTAAGTCACCTGCACCAGAGATTTCCAATCCATTCCCTGTTGCAGTGCATGTTTTAGGTTTTTGAATTTGTATTTTGTTATTTGTCTGTACTTGGTATGTCCCCTTACCCCCATTCCCTGAACACACCTGGTTTCCCCCTGATGTAACCCCACCCCCTTCCCTTTTCCCCGTTGGTCCGAAGTTTCTTCCTGCCCAGGCCCATTCCCTGGGTACTTAAGAGGGACACCAAGACCAAGCAGGGGTTCTGGCTTCCAGTGCTGACTTGTCCTGCACATGGCCAGCCACAAGAAATAAATACCTTTACCTACCCAAGCCAGGACTCGCTTCTTCATTTCCAAGCCTCATCCATGCTTCAACCATCTAATTGGAGGACCCACAGACTGCTATAAATTTGCCTGGCGAACTGCTAGCCAGCAAAAGCACCCCCACAAACTCGCCACTTTATAATTCCCCACCAGCTGCGAGTGACTGCTCATCTCTGCATTTATTGGACCAGAAAGTGAAATAATGATACCTGACTTTCTCATAATTTCTCATTGTAATGCGTATAGCTTCAGCTCCCAAATATGTCTATATACTCTTCCAAATATGCTTCAGCTCCCAAATATGTCTATATACTCTTCCAAATATGCCTTTCTCCACTAGATTTAAAATTTCTTGTGTATCCAGATTTATTACCTGTAAAGGTGCTTAGGCACAGGCATCAAGCCACCAGTCATGCTACTTGTGATACACTAAACAATCTGATCCTGTTAAGTTTCTCACTGCAAAACCTTTTCTCTGATCCTCAAAGGTCTTAGAAAAAAGCCTACATTTAGTATATCAATGTAGTAGCCTCCATATGCCTGATTTCTTGGCCAATCCCCACTTGTGCCTTTAAGGAGGCTATCAGACATAACTCCATGCTAAAAAGTGAGAGACAGAGAACAGAGTTGTTGTTTTATTTTGTTTTGTTTTGTTTGGTTTGGTTTGGTTTTTTTTGTTTGTTTTGGGTTTTTTTGACACCTGATAAAGAACAGCGAGAAAAAATGCTCTGGGCTTTTTGCAAACTCCCAACAACAAATAGTTTTAAAAAGTGAGTAAAGTTTCTGTTATTTATTTTATAAATAATGGGTCTCCTTTGCTTTTAATCATGCGCATGAAAATGGTGGTTTACTGTATGTTTTTTTAGCATTTTGGTAGTGATCTGCTTGGTTGTTTCCCACTCCAGGCAAAGGAGGAAGATCAAACAACAGGTTCCTTAACAAAAAATGTAATCTGAACAGGAAAGAAAGCCTCCTTCTCTGAATGTCTGTGGATGCTATTAGCAGATAGTGAAAACATGTTTAAAAAGTAAAAAGTTTCAGGAATTGGCATTATTTAACTTTGCAAACTGTAATGGTTAGAGCTGAAGCCCTCCTTAGAGAGAGCAAATTGTAGTTTGGTAACCATCCTTAGAATGACAGAATACTCCCTTTTGGTGATTAAAGAAAATTATTGCAACATTACCACCAAAACTTTAAATATCGTGAAAAAAAAATTCTTAGTAACAGTGAAACATAAGCTCTCTCAGAGTATACTAGACAAATAATGCAACACTCCTTTGAGGAAGATATCAGTTATCTTAAAACAGGAATAAGGCACTTCCTGGCTGGTTAAACATCTGCAGTGTAGTCATCTATACCTGAATTTGACAGCTTTGGTTACCCTTGGGGCAGCAGGGGAAAAGTCACTTACAGGACATGTGTCAAGTAGTCCGGTTTAGATAGGTCCTTTAGCACAAATTAGTTACACCCTGGATGTACCTAGATGACACGTTCAGACATAGAGAGCTGCATTTTCACATCTATATGTTCAGCCCCACCAATCCTATCCCGGTCTCTTTCTCCTCCACAATATGGATAGCTTGAACCACGTAATTCCCTTCCCTTCCTCCAAATCCTCACTACAGCAATCTTGCACACAATTTGTCCCTACATGATACTAGTTCTGGCTCACAAAGATTTTTGTCTTGTTGATCTCTGTGCCCTTGAATGTATTACTAATGTGTGTTCAGTGATTTGGCAGGAACAGAGATAGCTGCTTTCCTAAGCTGCAGGAGTGCTGTGGGTCCTAGGGAGTGAATTGCCTTACCACTGTACCAATTCTTTTCTGCTTTAGTTGTCAGTCCAAATACTTTGGATTCAGCCCACAGAATTCACATCACAAAGATCATCTTCAACTTTTTTGCATGATAGCTTACATGCAATACTTGTCAGAAGAGATAATTTTTTATGGTATCTGGCCTGAGTATCTTTCACCTCTTAGCATAAAAAAGTAGTTTGCAACAACTACGCTTCAAATACAGCACTTCGTATCCTTTTAGGGACCTGAAAAGAACAAGTGAATGCCTACATTTTCAGAAAGTGATCTCGCAAAAGCTCCTGTGGTTGTCAAATTTGCAAAGATTCTGTTCTGTGAAAGAAAGAAGTGTTTCCTTTCCCCAAGCTTTTGCTTGCCTGAAAAGGCACTAACCTTGAAAAGAAGTGGAAGTTGATCAGTACCAACTGCCCCTCTCCATCCCCATGGCCAGTTTACCTTACCAGTACTGCTGAACCGGTTCCCTCAGTTAAACCCAGCAGTACCTGCTAATTGTGGTTATTCCTGCAGATACCAGAGCCCATGCAAATGACATCTGCCTTCCTTTGAGATGGTGGCTGAAGCTTGATTTTTCTCACAGTGATTTTTACTAGCTGGAGGCACACAACAGAAGCTGGCGCACTGACCTTCAATGCAGGCTGGGGAGAAAGCCATGACTCATCCACAGCTGGTTCATCATCTTGCACCTGACAAGGACAAGGTTCTTAATGCCCATCTTCTTCGCTGCAGCATTGTACATATGTATGTCTGGACATCCATCACTTCACCACTTCTTGTCCTTACAGATAGTTTTTATTTTTGTCTGAAAATATGTTTTGCTGATGACAAGGTTTACACTTCTCAGACATCTCCTGGAAGTTTCTTCTCTGACAGAGTAATTGCCATGTTCTTTCTTGACAAAGTATTGATCACAAGTTAGTTCACTCTAAAGCTGTTGTGACATTTTGATGATCAGTAAGTGCTATATCAGCTTCATTCAAATTTCTGGAAATGCCAAGAACTGGAACATGCTGGCAAATCCAGGCAGCTCTCAGAATACTATCCCTTTAATAAACATCCTGGAGGGACAGCTGTCAGGCACTGGATCTCCTGAAGCTGGTGAAATATCTATTTTTCTTTTCCTTCATTGGAAAAGTTTCCACTGGCTTGTCATTATTTAGGCCTTTATATTTACAATGAGAGTTGCCTGTTTATAATGAACTGCTCATTATCTCTCTCTAGATTCTCATCAGCATCTAAATAAATAAAATGAACAATAAATAGCAAAACCAAACAGAATGAAAAATTGTCACAAAATTGTAGCATTCCTACTAACAGAAAAATCAGCACTAGAAAAGCAACTCTAGCAACTGACACAGAGAGATAATCCACTAAGATTTTGCCAGGTATCAATTGTCCTCTGGTCCAGGAATGGTATATTATCTTACTAACTGCCTCCTGAGAACAAGACCAAAATTAGGATAATCTTTACATACCCCATGTCTATAAAACAAATAGCACTTCAGCCACACTGTATTTGTTTTAGGAAAAAAAATATCTTCTCATAGCTGACGCCACAATGAAAATACACTTAGCAATATTTTTTTTTGCATGCTAATGAAGGAACCATTCTATTTAGCAGTTCTAAACTTAATAGGGGTCATAAATCTTCTGACTAGCCTTCCAAAGTGTCAGGGAATGAGTGTTTTATTTGGTCTTCTGTCTGTGGAATAGCAATATTTGTGATCTTCCAGTGGTGTGTAAGCCTATGTATCATTTCTTAATGAGGGAATATGAGAGGGTCATGCTGTGATCAAATCATTCATGTCTTCTACTCTGTGGGTCAGGAAATTAATAATCTCTGATGACTTTCTCTTCAGTCATTGCACCACAACTAAGCCTTAGTTTGTGTCTCACTGAAGCCTCTCAGGGAATCCTTTCATGGCCATTTTCTTTTCCTGAGGAACTGCCAAGCTTTTCTTAAGTGCCCCCACAAGCACAAAGCAGAACGAGCTCACTGAGCATCTGCTTTACCCAAGTGACTCTCCTCCTGGCAAACCTTTGTGCCTGCAGCTGCTCAACACTAGGACTTCTCATCCTCCCACCTCTCCTGGATTCAGTCTCTGCCAATCTTTTTCTCTAACTTGCGTCTGTAAATGTAATCTAATTAAACATTTTTTATTAATTAATCTCCAAAAAAGAGGTTTTATTTTTAGCTGAGATCATTGGCCCCATGAGTTTACATTGACACAAATCGAGGAGGGTTGATTTGTGTTAGGTTGGAAGCAATAGGGATGGAGAGATGGGGAGAAAGGTATTGCTTAGGTTCACCCTCCCCTGCCAAGACTACTGATGTGTGAAACCAGATGCTCTGTAGTGAGCTACCTACTTCCATTTACTCTTTCTGGTTTTCTCTCCTTGTAATTTTGTTGCAAAGTTTTTGCCCCATGTGTTTGTGAGATGATCAAAGTTAGTCAGAGTTGCACGGCTCCAAACAATAATTGAAGATTTACTGCCCTGAAGAAATGCTTTGATTTCAAGCAGCTTCTATTGACTTCAGCTCGGTGAAAAAAATCCAATAAAATAACTTCTGCAGCAGAAAAATTTTGCTTTACAAAGACCTCTCAAATTCTTACAAAGGCAATTGTGAAAACTAATAAACAAATAATTGGGTTAAATTTAGAAAATTATCTGATGATTAAGTGATTAAGGATAAATTGCCCAAAGATTAAGGAAATTAAGTAAGTATAGTCTGTTGAAGATCTGTCTTTGAATGTTATTTTGATCAAATCCACAAACAAAATGAGTCTGTGTATTCTTTTGGCTTTCTAACAACAGAACCTTTCAAATAATATTTACAAAACAAAATGTATACTTATGTCCTGTCCTCTATCTTGTTTATATGTACATTTTATATATATATATTTTTTATATATGTGTATATATACATATGTGTGCATGTGTATAATATGCTCGTTTTTACTAATTATGACTAAAATCAATAAAATTCAGGTTATGTTTTTAAACTAATTTAATTTCACTTCTTTGGTAATTATTTTATTTAATTTCATTTGTTTATATTGGGGTAGGGTAAACAATTTCTAACAAGGAACTTATGAATATTCTTTCTATTCTGGAGTTCCCTGTGAACAAAGGCTAATTCTTCCCAGTGTAATTGCCATTCATAATTATTTCCTCAATAATTCATGCAAATAATTTGAAGCCTAATTTGTTTTGAAGCAGGTTCATTGAACCCATTTGAATTCTGAGCTATGGTGGTTAGAATGATCATTCTGTATGGTTTCCATTGTTGATGGCAGAGGCAATTGAATCAAACTTTTCATTCAGCTTAAGCACTCTTCTAAATTGGGATAGATTTCTGTGTGTGATTTAGTACTGTTCAGTGATGGAAGCAAAGTGACTGCAACTCTCTGGATCCATTATCTGGTGAAACCCAAAACATCTGATGACTAAGTTCTTTAATTCAATAGTCGGTCTGAAACACATTGTGCCGTTAATCATGCTGAATGTAAGTGTGCTGAAAGATTGCTGAAAGTCATACCAATATTTTAAAAATCAAAGGAATCTTTTCAAAGATTTTTTTAATCTGCTCTTGATAACATCGGAGGAGGGAGAGAAGAAGAGGGAGAATGATCTTCCTTTGTTGATTCAGTCTCAAAAATTTCAGTGACCAAAAGTGCTTGAATTGGACAGAAGAAAAGAGAAATTTTAATTACATTACAGTACATTTTTTCAGAAAACAGGGGTTTGGGATTGTTTTGTATTAGTTTTCTCGATTTGGAATTTTTTTTCCTTAATGCTTCCAATTTGCCAAGCTCTAAGTTCTTACTAATACCCTTATTGCAAATCCCTCTCAGTTTATTGGCATATGAGTTGATAAATTTTCTGCTTTAACTCTGACATTGTTCAGCTGAGATTTGACCAAGTTAGAATTGGTGTAACATGGTGGAACAAGTCCCAGTGGAGAGACGGAACTGCTTCTGACAGTGGGGGCACTGGTACCAACATCTGAACATAAAGACACATTAGCATGACTGAACACCAACAGCTGCTGCAGAAGAGTGCTAAATGATGGATGGTGGTTGTGACAACTTCCTCTCCACTCCCAAAAGACAAGGTAATTCTTCAGGTTTTGCAATCTAACACCCGAGACAAAAATTCTGGCAAGAGGTTGCTCACTGTTGTTATGCTGTTTTGAGCAATTTACAAGCCAAACTGGCACTTCAGAGGCTGAGACCTCTTTTAAATTGCAGGAGCCCCCTTCTTGGAGAACCTGCACTGAAACAGGGAGAAGAGCAGCATCTGCACAGCTGACAAGGGAGAACACCAAAACCTCACCTGCCAGGTTACTGCAGTCCTGCCTGGCAGACCAAGGAGAGCATTTGTCATAGCCATGATCCTTCTTCTAGTGCCCAAAAAAGACACAACCAAGAAATCCTTCATGCTGATGTTAAGATCTGACAGCCATTTTTGAATATGTGAGGCTGCTACAGGGCTACAGGTCCAGCTGGCAGCAAGGCTCAGTATATGTCCCCTGTTAGCATGCACACAAAATGTAGACAGCCACTTTCTTACAACCCAGGTTCTGGTTAATAGATTCCTTGGGGTGGATTAGACTGAAACGATACTGAATGATCAGTGTTTGTAAATATATACATACACACACACACACACACAGACACACACACACACACAGACACACACACATATATATATATATATATATATATATGTGTATGGTTTATTTTAGAAAAAATTGGTTGCAGTGGAAAGCAGGCATGTAGCCATTTTGGTTATTATTATCTATATGAACGTGGCAATATGAAGGCATAAAAATATCACTAGAAGAACACGTATAAGGGAAAAGAAAGGAAGAAAGAGAAAGGAAGGATAAGAGTAGGGAAACATATCAGCATCACCCATGGATCTGTGACAAGGCTTAATTGCTGCAGTTTAGATGTCCCATGGTTATGGGCTTGATGCATCAAGAGTGAGGAAAAGAGTCATGTTTATTTCATTTTCATGTCCCAGTTTATATAAATTTTTCAATAAACCTTTTTAAACTGCCTCACATTTGCAGTAAATGTGCTAAATTTGACATTTTTGCTCATCAATAGCTGCCTGAGTGCTTCTGTGGTCAGAACTGTCCCACACTGACAGGGCAGAGCTGATGGAATATAAGTCCACAACTAGCAATTATCTTCTCATTCTGGTTCTTTGATTATTATTTTTAATCTTGTCAACAGTATAAAGCCTTGCTCAGCAGATACTTGCTGTGAGAATGAACACAGAGAGAAGGTTTAGATAATCATCTTTTAAAACTGAAGAGACAACTATGGCAAGGACCACTGGCAGAGAAGAGCTCGTGTAGCAGATATCTATAGCATTTAATTCTCATTTTAGTAAAAGCTTATGTCTGGAAGTTTCAGAGGAAGTTGAAGGATTCCAGCTGAGGTCTTTACCAAGTGGAGGTGGATCTTAAACACCTATATTTCACCTAACATTGAAAACATGTTCTCCAGGGCTGGATTCAGATATCATCACACTCTTGGCTGCCTGATAGCACCTATATGTGGCTCTGGGATCAAACTGGATACATGGAGTTTCTGTTATTTTCTTTAACCATCTTCCTGCAAAATGTATGTTCCCAACCAATGCTGTATTGCCTCACTACGTTCTTACAGATCTGTCTGCTATTAGGACTTCTGTTTCTGGCTGATCCAATTCAACAAAGTCCTGCTCCAAAGAGCTAATCAGGCAGCATGAAAAGGAATCTGTTCAACAATGTCAGGCACCCCAAGTGAGCCTTTTTGTAGCTTTCTGTTGGCACTTCTGATAGCAGCATCTTTAACAGAGAGCTGGATACAGGCTTTCATGTTGTCATTCAAAGACCATTTCCAGGAAAAGCAGAGACAGGGTAAGGCCAGGAAAACACCTCTCCACCCTCTACTGAGTCTCCTCCCCAGCTCTGCTCTCATGAGACCCCATACGGAGAACTGCATCCAGCTCTAGAGACCTCAGCATGGGAAAGACATGGACATGTTGGAAGGGATCCAGAGTAAGGACACAAAAATGCACATCTATGAAGCCAGGCTGAGAGAGTTGTTGCTGTTCAGCCTGGAGAACAGACAACTCTAGGGTGAGTTTACTGCAGCCTTTCAGCCTTTCATATCTAAAGAGGCTATGAGAAAGATGGGGATGGATATTTTAGTAGTGCCTGCTGTAACTTGACAAGGGGTAAAGGTTTTAAACTAAAAGAGAATAGATTTTGACTAGATTTAAGTTATAATTTTTTCACAAGAAAGGTGGTAGAACACTCCAACAAGTTGCACACAGAGTTGGGGAATGCTCCATCCCTGGAAACGCTGAAGGCCAGGGAGGATGGAGCTCTGAGAAACCTGATCTAGTTGAAGATGTCCCTGCTCATTGCAGGGGATTTGGAATTATATGAACTTTAAAAGGTCCATTAAAACCCAAAATATTCTATGATTTTGCAACTGGCTCTGACTACACAAACCTCAGCTGTGGTTGTCACATTTCTTGTGGATCCAAGGGAAGGAACCAAACCAGAGACCAAATCAGGAGAGGTGGTCACATGCTTAATGTGGTTAATGACACATGGCTGTTTTATAAGGTATTTAAACACCTAATACTGCTGAAACACTGAAAACATTTTTAAGGGTTCACAGGACTCTGCCTTGGGCATTGCATTATTTGCAGGTGTGCAGCTGTGCTATGGCAATTTGGTGGATTATGATCACAAAGTATGAAGGCATCCTCAAGCCAAGGCAAATGTCTGCCAGTAGGCTCCTAGGGACCCTAGGAATCCCATCAATGCCCACTTGAAGTGTATCAGCATTTTGTACAGACTATCAGATGGTCAATGCCTAGTAGAAAAACCTTGAACCCTGTCTGAAAAACCTTGAACCCTGTCTGACAGATTTCACTCTCTCTTCTGGCCATTTGCTTTCTTCTCCTACTCTCTGCTGTTAAGACACAGAATGAAATTCATGTTTTCTGGCAGTGTATTGAACCAGAGGGAACATTTCCATTAAACTCAGAATTGAAAATTGTATTATAAACACGGAGATGCTGAAAAGTCAGGTTTTCAAGTCCAGGAGATTTATAAGGTTTTAACAGTTTTTCACTGACTCTTCATGCTTCTGGAGAAAAGCTTTTGAAATCAAACAGAGAGATATAAGTTCTGTGTATATTTATGCACATATATATGTGCGGCTTTGAGTTCTGCCCACGTCTTCAGTTATTCTCAGGAATGCTGAGTATAATCCAGCTTGGTTTTCTTTTCTACCACTTCCAATCAAACAGAATACAGAATAGCTGTGGCCTTAAGCTATTGTCTATTAGAACACTTGCCAAAGTAGTACATGACTTAAGCAAAATCTGTGTCTGATGGATTTCTCACTGTGCTCTGAAGTGTTTCTGTACCTCTTCTTCCCCTCTTTTTAGGACTTACAGACTCACAGTCCTTCTTCTCTAATTGCTAAAAATTCACCTTCCTTCTCCCCATTTCTCTTGGCTCTGTGAGCTATCAATGAACAAAGAGGAAATACAGTCATGAACATTAGAGTTCACAAAAGCTAGGGGATTCTTGCTTCTCAGAAACAAAAATTTGTTTTTCTAGTAAGAGATATTTTGGATCCTGCTTAATTGCTTCTGAAAAATAGATTGATTGCTGTTGATACTGAATGCTTTGATGAAGACAAAATTACTCTGCTGAGTGCACTGCTGGTTTGCTTCACTGGCCCTATTGAAATGTTGATCTTCACTTCTCCTGCAACTCTACTTTCTAATTTTCTGTATTAATAATCCACTGAACATTCTGATATACAGCCCTAAGTACTTCACAGAGAAACAGTCACTCACTGGGAACTGTTTTTTCTTTCTTTTTTGGCATCTGGGGGCCACTAAACCTCAAATGAATGAATACCTGCTACCAAAATGCAAAAGACCTCATTCTTGCAAAAGAAAATATGCCACTCAAGATCTTTGTTTTATCCTTTACTTTGTCCATGAAGTGAATATCTGGGCATCTTTCTGAGTCACATGCAGCTGTCTGTGGGAGGTCTAAAAAGACAACACAAAATACCTCACTCAAAACAGATTCTTCTGTTATACTCTCTTGATTTCTCATTCACTTTCATTTCAGAAAAAAAATATATAATGCCTTTGAACTGAAAACTTAGTTTCTCATTTCTTTATTTCATAAAAGCTGAATATCTTATGTGAAATGCCAGAAAGAACCAGGGCACTAAATTATTCAGAGGCTTGCTGAGAAGATACGGGACTTACCATAATGAAGGTTAAATCCCTGTCCAGGTTGGTACTTGCTGGAAATTGCTTCTATCTATTTCAGCAGCTGAGATGAGGTGTGCTGGTATTCTCAGCATAGAGCCCTTGTCTCCAGTTCTCTATCATATATGTCTGCCCTGTGCAACATACACAGAGTTTTGTAGTACCTGCTACAGTCTGAAACAAAGCTGTTTGAACATCAGCAGTGTTGGGCATGGAGATGGGCTCTTCCCAGGGCTTGCTGGCATAGCAAGACTCTTCCCAGCACCCAAGCTACCTTCCAAGGAAGAGGCTGCTCAGCACAGAAGTATTTCAGTGTGATGCACATGGTGTGGCTGGAAGAAGAGAGGTGAGTGCTCGGCTGGAGTTTGCATGGGGAGCTTGCTCACCTCTGAGCTGTGGCCAGAGGTGATTCCAGCAGTCAAAGCTGTTTGAATAGCAAGGCAGGTCTGCATTGCAGCTCCCCACATTGTGCCTGTCCTCCATGCAGTGGGTGTCTTTCCCATGAAGGTGATAAAACATGTTTAAAAATATCATAAAGAGTCAAAAAGCAAAAAAGAAAACTTCTTGAGAAACAAAGAAGAGTGTCTACCTTCCACTTTTTTTGCTTTACTTTTCTGGAGAAGTATGGATAAAAATGACATAGACTGCTTTCTGGGAATGAGGTTCAGTGATCCTCTGGAGGAAAGAGACTGCAAATGAAGGGGTTGTAAGGAGTGTGGTGTCTTCTCCATAGGAACACTATTCCCTCACCATCACCATAACTGAACCTTTAAAAAGAAGTAGTGAACCTCAATGTAATATTTGCTCCACAATTTCTGCATGTAATTCCATTGTATTCTAACCCTGCTGACATGATGTCAATGAGATTTTACCCATTTTAATTTTGTTATGGATAACCAAGAATTTATTGTGCAACAGAATTCTGCACTGGCATTTACTACAGGATGCTATTTTGGTGTCATAGGAAAGAGAGTCTGGAAGTCTGGACTCTGGCTCACAAAGCTTCTTGGTTTCACGTGAGAGAAAAATGGCTGGTGTCATTTGCTACCTCTTCCAGCTTGTGAATTTAACTAAGGGAAGCTCTTATTTGTTTCAGGTAGGCCCACAAATAGGAAAGTAGGACAATTCCTGCTATTTTGGAGTGCAGGGTCTTGTGGAAATTTTGGCCAGTGGACGGAGCTGACATAATGGCTCCTTTGTGGCAGTTCTAGGTTTCACAATCTATGTCTACACTATAAAGTGGAAGACAGCCAGAGAGGAAACATACGGTCTTGAGGCCAAGGAGCATCAGCTGGCTCTTGCCTACATGGCTTAGGGCTCACCACAGTGCAGACCAGAGCAGAACAGATTTGATCATATCTATGAGCCTTTGGCTCGAAACCTTTCCTAGGTCCTATGTGATGTCTTGTGACTTTAAACCTGACTACACTATTTTTTACATCTTTTTTCAGTTCAGACTACCTTATATTGGTGTCCTAGGTCACCAGAATACTGTTTCTATACCCTGAAACTGAGGACGTGTTGCATAGCTTTGCATGGGGCAGAAGGACAAACAAGAGTGCTTGAGGGTGTGTAGGCAGCTGGGATGGCATCAGAGGACTGTGTGGGGCACAAGAAACCAAACCTGCTGGAGTCTCATCCATAATGTTTTTGGGCTCTTCCTGGAGTAAAGCATACCTCTATTTTGCCCAGGAGAAAAGTGGGTGAAGTGATCCAAAGCCCAGCAGGAAATGAACTATTACTTGAACACTGTAGCCAGCCAAGGTGCACTGTTCAAGCTTCATTCCTGGTTTGTTCTCATTAGCAATGTTAATGTCATTATTGTCTCTAGATTTTCCGGTCTCCTATGAGCTCCTGGTGATCCACAGAGTTTATGGAATTATCTGTCCCTCATCCTGCAAGGAGGCAACTACCATCACACAGGGAACCACAGCAGGAGATTTCCTTTTGCCCTCTTCCTTCTGTGAGATTTACGTCAGGAGATGCAAGACCCAGTGACCATGCAGCAGCCTTTTTGCTCCTGAGTGTCTTTTTTTCTTGGTATTTAAGACTGGTATGTGACGTCTCACAACACAACAGCTTCTTCCACTTCTAGTGACAACCCTCCAGTGCACCAGCCCATCATGGGGAGGGATCAGCCTCCATACATTTGATGAGAAAAGGAAGTCAGGATTTGTTTTAGTTCTGCCCTATTTGCCTTTGGGAGAATTGAAGCCTTGAGCCTAAAGCAGATTGTTAAACTCATTATGAGACATCAAAATCAGCAGCAGTCCTGAAAATAAAGCCATGTAAATGCAGTAACCCAACTCTTCTTCTAGGCTTGCCACATTTGAAAAATCAAGCTGTAGCACTGAACTTCCATCTGCATTTCATTCTGCAGTAATACTTAGTAATACTGAATTGGACTTCAGAATCTCAATGAAAAGTGTCTGAGAGTGCTGTGTTCACCAATGGCTTCTTACACATTTACATGGAAAGGTCTTTAGACTTCCCTAGAGCCACTTTTAAGGTGCTTGCATCTTACAGTCCACAACAATCTTCTATAAATGCAACATTCTTGAACTATAGATGCTCTAAGATGACAGATATTTTTATTCTGTGAGAGAAGATATGTGACTCGTTCTCCATCATGGCAGACTCCTACCTTCAGTGAGCACTGCACAGCCAAAAGCATTTAAAAGCACCTCAGATGCTTTTGTTGCTTTTCTTTTAGAACCTTTGTCCAATTAATGAACTTAAACTTAGTTTCTTATTCAACTGTCACAGTCTATTTTAAAATGAAATACAGTGAAGGAGAGAAAAGCAGGATGTGAACAAAATTTCAACTCTGCTTATGTTGGATGAGGTTGTCAGTCTTGCAGTAAGTGCTACCATTATGAGTAAAGGTAGCAGTACTGGGATGAAATTTGGAGGCATTATAATCAAATGACTCCCTGCAGGCACAAACTTTTAAAAAAAAAATCCAGTTTATTAATCACAGCTTTTGCCACAGTTTCTGACAAAGCTTCTGTTCTTAGTTCTTTATTATTATACCAGCATTCACCTTCTATTGGGTTCCCAGAGTAAGGCTGAAGTAGTTGCTACAGCACATACTTTTAAAGAGGCTTTTTTCTTAGCACATCTCAAGGGAGAGAAGTTCACTTTAAGGGAAAAAACTGTGAGATGAGAATGTCAGTTATAACCTTCAGAAATACTTGGTATTTTGCATTCAGACCACTGCAGCAATAGTCATTGCAGGTTAGTTGCAGAACTGGAAACTGAGAACCTGAAGACCTCAGCTCTTCAGGGTGAAAGCCAGTGTAGTACAAGTATTGATTCTGGGTTACTTTCCCTCAGCAGGAATTCAGCGAGGATGCAAACACCATTTCTAAACAAGGGATTTCAGGTGGAACAGAATTCTGATGAAAATACATCTTCTTTAATTGTTGCTGATGAGAATGATAAGAGAACTTGTAACAGAATTTAATAAAGCAAAGACAAAAAGAGTTGTGAATAAATATCTTGAAGAGCTTCTTTCAAGTCATGTTTGTTGAGGTGAATCATTACACTTACTTTAGTTTGAATTTACTTTAAACCTGAACTTCAGAATTTTTGTTATTCATCTATTTACTGCATTGGGGTTTTTAAAAGAAGGATTATTTTTATAAGTAAATTGACTCAAATTGTAACAGCCAATAGACAGCTTCATGACAAAAAATCTACATTTTGCAGGTAGCAAAAGACTGGGTCTAGTAAACTCCTCTAGAGTAGGTGTTAGGATCCAGTCATTAAAATTGTTAGAGTGGTGCCTCTGCCCAAATCAAGGTGGAAACAACACCATATGCTGAAGTTGATAGTAAGGATTTTATTTACCAGTAAATGTGAGGGACGGAGAGAGAGAAAAATAATTAGAAAAAAGAGTGAGAGAGAGAAACTGAGTGACAGAGAGATGAAATAGAAAATATCACCACTCTGGATCACGATGGTGTCCCATTGATCCTCTTCTTCTCATCTTCTTGGTGGTGAGGGTCCCCCAAAACACAGAATCCAATGGATTAATATACATTTGGGCCAGGTGGGAATGGCCAGGTACCTCCCCAGAGAGATGGCAAGTTTGACACAATCTGTTGCAACAGACTCTGGATCTGTCGCATCACTTGGATGCTGTGCAGTCCTGTGGTGCAAGGCCTCAGGAATCAGTCTGGGGGCACCTCAGGGCTCTTGGATGGATTCTGACCCCCCTCAGCTGCCCCTCACGTGAACGTCCCGTGGATGTGGCCTTCCTGAGGTGGGAGGTTTTACAGCTGAGCTGGTTTGTGTAAGGGAGGATGGATGTTCACTCTCTCTGACCAGAGGTTTGCCACAGCCCCAAAACTCTCCTCCCCCCTTGGTTTGGGAGCAGTGTGTGCAAACCTGGCCTCAGCAGATGGGTCTGTGGATTATGGCCTCGCCCACTCCAAACCCAGCCAGAACCGATTTTCAGGACAGCTGCTGGGTTTGCCTTTCTTGTGGATACATGGTTCTCCCTCAGCCCTGTTTACTTCTTCCTAGGCCTGAGATAATTGGACAAGGGTGTCACCTTTATTTTATCTCAAGTTCCCTTAGGCAGCTTAACTTAGTCCAAAGTTCCAGTCAGGAGGCATCTTCAGGGAGGGGTGGACTTAGGTGGTCTCAACTTCTTTATACAATTTTGCCATAAGGAGCAAAGAGTCCTTCACAACAATGTTTAAGGTACTCACTAACGATAACATTTCAGTCTCCCACAGTAGGTTGGGAAAACAAAGACTGAGTCTGTTTTTCCATCAATTCTCAGCTGGGATACAAGCCAGCATTAATAGAGGTGCTACTGGAATAAGGAAGAATTTTGTGTACCCTGTGTACAATTTTAATATACTGGGTGCAATTCTACTTTGATAAATATAATGCTGTTGTAAAATTCTATACTTATAAATGAAAATGCTATCTGATTGCTGACAATGTAAATTAGTTTTGTTAGTAGTAATTTGCTGAATATCAGTTGGCAAACAACTCTGGTTTCTCAACTAAAGCACCTATTGTAACCTTACCAGGTCAATAGAAAACATCTCACTGAATAATTCAAGTTTGAAAGGATTTAAGTGCTCCTGAAGGCAAGAGAAACAGTAGGAGCTCAGATGTTTGCAATGCAGACTGCCTGTTCAGGGGTCTGACTTCTGACATCCATTTTTAAAGATCATTGGCTTATACAATGAATGCTCTGCAAAGCTGCCTCTCTTATAGGGAAGTCACAGAAGGTGAATGTGAAAATATTACAATATTGGAAGAACAACTTCTTAAATCTCTGGGTTTGTCTGCAGGGGCACAGAAAGGGAGTAGAACAGTCTCCTTCACAATACTGTAGCATAAATCTGCCTAACCCTCATCTTTGCTAACAGCCACAGAAGTAAGGAGAAGCTGCAGGTATCTCATGTGCACTTGCAAGGAAATTTCAACTGGACCTAGACTTGTAAACTTAGCATTTGCCCAAGTGGCCCATTTAACCCTATAGCTGCTCTCTCAAAGAGCTGGGTACCAAGTGCTTCAGAGACTGGTGCCATAGCTGGGATCTCTTCTACCCCATGGAAGCTTCTCCCTGATATCTGTCAGTCAGTATCTAAACTATAGAAAATATCATTGAGGATCATTCTGGGGAGGACTGTTTATTTATAACTACAGATGTTCATACATAGATGAGACCTTGGCCTCTCTTATGTTCTGTTTCAATAAATTCCACATGTTAATTACACTGTGTGCTAAAGTTAGAAATACAAAAAATTATGTTGTATTTTCTTGGAAAAAGTTCTTCAAAGGCTTTTACTCAGCTCTTCAGGCATACTCTGAGAAATGCATTCCAATGGGAAATGTCATGTCTTTTGAACTGTCTGTTGGAAATGGGAAAAAAAAAAAAAAAAAAGGAAAACAAAGAGCAAAAAAACTCCAACAAAATACACAACCCGAACAAACCCACTGCAATAAAAATACAGCTCCCATTGCCTATGGGTTTGAATTCAAACTGCAAAGCTGAATTGTGCAAACTCTGTGAGACAGGCTGGAATCCAAATGCTAATCCTAGTTTAATTTCTGGATGAGGTGCACCGAGTCAGACATACAGATCCATGCTGGTCAAGGAAAGACTGCTGAAGCCAGAGGGGAGTGATGAGCCTCCTGAGGGGAGAGTTGGCAAGCTGAAGAAAGGAGACAGGCACACAGGAGGTCTCAGCCCAGAATCTAGCTCTGTTCCAAAATTTCTGGGTCCTTGAAACCAAACTTGCAAAGGTTCAGTCTTTTTGAGAACCAAACTTGGAAGCTCTTAGTATGGTGATTCATTCATTCTACAAAATTCTGCTCCCGGAGCATTGATACCACTGCTTTCATTTCTGGTGTGCAGGATTTCACATAGTGATATCAGGGATTTTGCCAATGAAATTCCTTGTAATTTTCTTCAGCCCATTTTAGCAAAAAAGGGATTTGATAAACTTGTACAGAGAAATATTGAGAAATAGATTTTTTTTCTTGTACTCTTACACTTCTTTTTCCCCACACAGTTTTATACTGCTGAATCTTTTTCTATCACAGTTCTGGATCTAGTAAAAATCTCTAAAATCAGAAGTGAAAAAAACAAAATAAACAAACAACAACAAAAAACTCCGACTCATCAGATAAAGCAAAGGAAAGAATTTGATTAATAATCTGGTTCTATAGAAGGCCTCACTCCTCCTATGTATGAAATTAGTTATTCAAATAACTTGTTGACAGTTGATATAATTATTTATAATTATTCTTGATTAGAGTCCTGGAATTATGTGATTACATCTAAATCTATGCATCATAAATGTAGGAGGTGCAGCCTAGAGAAGGAGGAAATGTAATTTTATTTTTCAATTTATTCATTTTTACTAGCTAAGAACTCAAAGTTTAATTTTTGTGATGCTAAACAGAAGCTCACTGAACTCATCTTTATTACATTTCTTTTTGGTATGTTAAGTAGTAGAACTTCTTCAGTTATGGAGGAAAAACTCACAGTGTATTTTTAACATTTAGGAAGGCTAAAAACACCTTAGAGTTGTGTGATTGACATGCAAGTAATGTGTGTGTGTATGTACTCTTTCAACAAAATCAAATCTGTAGTGCTAAGATAAGTAGGTTATTTCTAGGAGACAGCAACCATTGGAGAAGCAGCAGTTAATTCAAATTTAACTCGTTAATTCCTCTCATGACAGAAATTTAAACTTTATGTTCCCTTCTACTGTAAATTCAACTGTGTTCTTGAGATTTTTTAGCATTTTACAATTACAATGGTGCTTTGAAGGTTTTAATATGTATCAGATAAACATCTGAATTTGATTTTTTTCTTTTTTTAATCTTTATTAAAAGCTGTGTCAAAGCTACTGGGTTGTATTCTGCTACAGCAGAGAGTGGTGTAAGCTAGGATTAATTGCTAAAGTCAAATCATTTTGCAAGCAAAGTACAACATTGATTGTAAAAATCTTTCTTTAAGACCATATTTATTAAAACTGTGCATTGATTTTAAAGGTGTTGTGTCTAAGATTGTATCCTCTTATGTGAGAGAATGCTAGAGCTAAACAAAATAGATCCTGTCCACCAGCAGTTTGCACAATTGGATAAATTTCCACAGCAGCAAGCAGAAACTCACTGCCAATTAAGGTCAAGATTGGAAGCATCTCACAACAAATTACTGTTGCAGAAAGATTCTACTGGCTAGATGAACTTCAGTTAATACTTAAATGACAAATACATTTCTGTTTATTAATTGATTTTGAGTTAATGAAGAAAATCACTCTGTGCATTTACAAATCTGTAATCACATTTTAATTTATATCCACTTTCATCATATATGTCAGGCTGCACAAATTAAGCCCTTCAGGAAAGAGGTGAAAATAGGTGAGACCTACTGAAACTCCTCTTGCAGTCTCTTTCCTCCAGAAGCCTTTCCAATGTATACAACTGGCATGTCTCAGAAGCTCATCTGTCTAAACAAAATCCACTAAGTCAAACCATAACACTTGTTTGGAGATGGATTCCAGCACTACTCTGGTGCTAGAGGAACAGAAAACGAACAGCAGATTTCAGCATGCTAGAAAACAGTGGCATGGCCACTGGTGGCAGAGGAAAGTTCTCAATAGATTTTAAGGCTCAGAGTAAGGAAACCTCAGCTGAAAAGCACCCTCTGCAAAAAGCCTTCTCACTAACTCTTGCTAACCAAGAAGACAAAGCATCTGAAATCTCTGATCCTCCTAAAGTTACTGAAGAACTCAGGCACAGATTTTAAAACCTGATCAGGAGACACCGCACCAGGCTCTCCTGTGAGCCATTGAACAGACTGTTGATAACATCTGGCCAACTAACGCCTACTTCCTCAGTGGAGGAAGCCTGAAGATTGGCTTTGCTTTTTGTTAGGATCTGCAAGGCTGAGCCTTTCTGCTACAAGAGGGACAATCTGGTTGCTGCCATGCCAAAGGCATCACCTAAGGTCCATATTCTTCTTCTGTGTTTCTGAAATGACTTGTCCCTCATGCCTGACAGGACGGATTGCAGGGACTGCAGTTGTATCTGGACACTTAAAGCAGATCTGAAAACAAGACCTTGTTCTCATCCTCTTCCTTAACAGCTGCGCCCTGCACCTCATGGTCAACAGCCAGAGAAACACACTCATCTGCGTGAAGGGCATGAAGATACTGAAAGCTAGAGAGAGACTTGTGAGAACCCTTCCTCCACACATTTCCAAGTTGTGAGCAAGCTCTAGGGATTCAATAACCCTGCCACATAACCTGCAAAGAGGCCCTCTCTGTATCTATCTATGCAGACAAGCTAAGACTCTCTGTGACCTTGCCCTTGATACATTAAACAAGCACTTCCATCACAGTCATTCTGCTGCTTCCAATTCAATTCATTGCTTGAGCATAAATTTTTCAGAACTAATTACATCTAATCATGTGTGACTTAGACACGTGAGCAAACTAGAGGTTCAGCAGCAAGGCATGAGATGAATGAGAATTTGGTTGGCAAGGTGTCATGGCTTAACTCTGGCAGGCAGCTAAATATCACACAGCCATTCACTCACTCCCATCTCCAGTGGGATGGGGGATGAATTAGAAGGGTAAGAGTGTGACAAATCTTACTTCAGGGTAAAGATGGTATAATAGTTAAAAAGCAAACAAACCAGCAAACCAACCAACCAACCATAGCACACAACGCACATCCCTCCCCTCCAAGAAATACCAGCAACACATCAAAAAAATAAAAGGGAGGAAACAAAATAAAACTAAGAAAAGCAAGCGATGCAAACAAAATCCCAGTTGCTCACCACCAACTAACTGCTGCCCAGCTACATCCCAAAAAATGGAGAAATAGCAGCTTTGAACAACCTCCCCCATGCCCTGTTCTACTGCTGAGCATGGCAGCAATATCGTTTGGAATATCTCCTTGGGCAGTTGGGGTCATTTCTTGCAGCTGTTTCTCCTCTCAACCTCTTGTGCCTCCCCAGCCCATTCACTGGCAGGGCAGTGGGGGAAGCAGAAAAGACCTTTACACTGTGTAAGCACCGCTCGGCAATAACTAAAGCATCAGTATGTCTGTTTTCATCACAAATTCAAACCATAGAAACTAGGAGTAAAAACAACTCTATCCCAGCTAAAGCCAGTATACAAGGATAAAAAAAACATGAGCCGTGAGCTAAGAAAAAATAGATTATAACCAATTCCAAAGAGACTGAGTAAAGCACAGAATGTTTCCATGAAAGAAGTAGAACATGTAGCACTTAGTTTTAATACAAAAGCTAGTTGTGAGAGGGGAGATTATCTTTGTTTTCAGCCAAGGAAAGGACAGGATGCAAGGGACTATAGCAAGATGAAACTGCCTCACTTCATGAGAGAGAGCAGCAAGATAAGATGGCCTTTGAGGAAGCAGATTTTGATAGACTCAGGCAACTGGTAGTAAGATCTCATGGGAGGCAGTTAAACTGAAAATGGAGTAGACAGCTTTTTTTTAAAGAAATGCTTTTAAAAACAAAACTGCCAACTTTCCAGAGAGTGGGAGGTATGCGAAATTTAGAAAGAGGTGAGTGTGTCTGGTTATTGAGTTTTTCATTGACCCAAGATCAAGGGGCACATAGACAAGAGAGAAAAGATTGCTGAGTATAACTCTAAAACAGGGAAAGAAAGACATGATATGCGATGCCACTGTCTCTAGTCATAGAATTTCTTATTAGCTTCTGTAGAAATACCAATAATGAGGAGACAAACAGAAAATGTGTAATCCCTTATCAGTAGAGGTGGAAAGCTATTAAAAGTCTGTGTTTAGTGCCTTTTGCTTGCAACTGTTAAATGATTTTTTTTTGCTCCCCTTAGTAAAAAGGTTAACTGCAATCAATTGATTAATTATTTCATACCCATGGCAAAGGGACAAGATGCACCTCGGTGTATCACAGCTGCAGCAGGGGCAGAGCTCTGTGAAGTCATGAAATAGATGAGCTCCTGGGGGCTGGGAAAGGCAGGAACACTGCTGAGCATCGTGAGATGCCAGGGAAGAGCCAGGCAAATCCCAGCCTTTGGGTCTCAGAAAGATACAGCAACAAAAAAGCTTTCTGGAAGCACTTAGAAGAAATCCATATCTATCTACTGTCATGGGTTTAGTGAGATTACTTGGGAATAAATGTCCTAAGACAGTTTGGTAGAAGACAGGTTGAGCTACAATTACCCCGGCATATGAGGCAGAAAGTGCATGGTTTTGAAAAGTAAAGCAGACAAACATCAGCCCTCAGCAGGAAAATAGCCTATCAACAAGGAAAGGAGTTGTCTGCTCCTCTCAGCTATGGGATGGTCAGTTCTGGATTTCTGTGACCAAGTTTTGGAGCTGGAAAGACCAAATAAAATTATTGGAAGAGTGGGAAAGATATGGCTTATGAGGAAAGATCAAAGGAATTGGGGTTGTTTAGTCTGCACAGAGAAGGCTGGTGTGTAGGTATGAGACCAAAGAGAAATGACTGCCAAAAGGAAAAGAATTTCTGCCTTGCGTGAGCTGGTGGGAAGTCATGGGCTTGCACTGCTCCTAGGAAGCTGAGAGCTGTCAGGACCCTTACAGGCGGGGAAGATCCTGTCCACTGCCCTGTCCATCTTTCAACTTTGTGTCCTCCATTCTCTGCAGGAACTGCAGTCCAAAAGACCTTGCAGCCAAAGAGCCCCATAGAAACAGTATGGGTGCATTTGAGTGGGCTGGATCAGAAAAAATAGCATTTCACCTTCAAGGCTCCCTGATGGCATTGCAACCACTTGAGGATGAGCTGTGTTTAAAAACTTCAGTGACAAGATGAAAAGTCTTGCAGGGTTTTTTGGTACAGCTGCTTAGAAGCATTAGCAGATACCAATGCCAGTGAGGTAATGCAACACAAGCAGCAGCCCTGCACCTCTAGCCAAGGACCCTGTGCCCCACAGCTCCTCTGCCTGGCAGAGGGGCTTGGAGCTGAGATGTTACTGAACTGCCCAAAGCTTTGCAGCACTTTTTTCCAATCACAGCAGTGACTCTGAGCAGCTCCCAAATAAAAACCGCACTTGCATAAATCTCTTTAAAGACCTTGCCGCTGCTTTTCTCATTTGTCATGAATATGGTGCTGATGCTGAGACAGGAGATGGGAAAAGCAAATGGACGTTTGCAATTTGTCAGAAATATCTATGCAGCTGAATCAACTGCTACACAAGGGTCCCCATGGAAATCGGCCTTTGTCATGATGTGCTGGTGCCAAATTTTAGCTCCGATTATCAAATTTCAGCCTTGTCAAATCATCTCAGCCAGTAAAGCCACATATTTAGCAGACAGCAAGATCAGTTCCCTACATCAAAGGCTGAATCTCTGCACTGCAGGTGGATGGAACAGCCACAGAATGAGGCCCCTTCTGCAGCAGAGACATCAGTGCACAGAAACTGACATCCAGCTGTCATTCAAGTGGCTACAGCCTCTGAAATGCTGACATAAATAAAATGGGAAAGGTTCTTTGGGCCAGCCAAAGGTAGCTCTGAGGAGTTGTGGCTCAATGAAAGTCTGCAGCAGCAGCAGCAGCAGCCATACAGGATGAATCCAGCTCAGAAGACAGGTATGAAATAGATCTAAATTGAAAAGATATCTCAGGCCCTGGTAAAAGGCCAAGTGTACCATTCTGGCTTCAGCTGGCTGGTTTCCAAAACTCCCATGTGCATTTAAGAGGAGTCAGTCTTCTATACTGTCCCTAATTTAGCAAGCTCTGAAAGGATTTTACTTATATAAATTGCAGTTTCAGCATAGGTATGCTGTGAAAATAAGACCAGAATGCAGAGCAGAGTAATTGCAAATCAGGCATCATCTTTCCATGTGCCTTTGACACATGTCGGTACCTTCCCATTTCATTATGCAAAGTTTGCTTTGGTCAAACTGCTGAGCTAAATAAAACACATGTGCCACCGTCAAAGCCGAGAAGAAACATTGCCAATTTTACAAGTGGCTCAACTAAGCCTGGAGGACTCTTGCTTTCAGAGACAGGGACTAACATCTTTATAGGTCCTTTCCATCTCTGGCTTTTTTGAAGCTGTGAGTCTTTGAAGACTGTGACTGACAGGCTCATTAACACTGAACAGCCTCAAATGCACACTGAATAACTCAGAGAGCTAATTAGAGGAATGCCGGGATAAAGAGAGCATGACAATAAAATATTTCTGATGTTAATTAGTGGATGGAAAAATGAGAGGCTGAACTTCCAAAAAGAAATGTGAATTGAGAATGAGTAATCCTGCAGGATGCCAAGTACTTGGGGCGGCTTGGAGGCACACTCCCAGGGAGCCATTGCAGCAGGGCACAAATGGGGATGTTGGGCTCTGCACATGGCAGAGGGATGTGTCCCCCAGACACATATCTGGTAAAAGAATGGGAGAACAGCTTGTGGAAAAGACCTGTCTGAAAGAAGGAGTGATTCCTTTCCGCCTGTCTCCAATCTGATACGCAGCCTTTAACTCATTGCATTTCTTATGAGAAATGCAAACCAATGGGGAAGGAAGTGAATTTAGCCCCAAAATTAGCAAAACTTAGGCTAGGAGTAAGGAAGTACTGGAAAAAGAGAGCAGCTGTGAAGCCAAAGTGGTATTGACATGTATTGCTGTGCATCTAAACTGTTTCCCACACTGCTTAAAATGCACTAATGTTTTTCCCTGTCTCTGTCTCTCTCTAATTGCTTCCAGTTGGGTATCTCCAGGACACTCTTTCTCCCAGGTGTGCTCCTACAGCTTTACACACTCATCTTCCTTTCTGTGAGTCTTAATAGCAGTGGCTCTGGCCCCTGCAAGGTTCAGGGTCAAGTGTAGCCCCCCAAGGGGAAAGCATCAGTGTCTGGCTCCAGCCCAGCCCTCATCCAGTCCAGATTGTGCTGGTGCTGATCCTACTGCTCTGTCCACCCACATAGACACCCATTTCTAATAGGAAAAATGGTATCCAAAACTGCTAGCATCAGCTTGGGAGAAAGCAGCATGATTGTTACTGCAAGGGTGTCCAAGAACGTCAATGTGGTGGGAGCACAACCCTAACACCCCAGAGTGTGGAGGTCCTTCAAAGAGAAACACAAACATATCTGCATACGTCTTTCCTTTCTTATATAAAAGAGAAGGAAAAGTGCTAGTAAGATCCAGAGACTAATTCTATGGATGGAAACAGATGTTCAGTAGCAGGTGCAATTGCCATAGAAAGGTGGTACAATTTCACCTCCCACACGTAACACAAAACGGAAATTATGTGTTTTCCCAACTACTGCTTTCTTCCTCGTACCCACTATTTCATTTGACCTTAGCCTGACATGTGTTCTTATATTGGGCTTAAGAACTCTTTTTCTTTATGTAAAATTAATGTATGTATTTTTACGTATGATGATATTAACATCTTCTTTGTGGTGTCCTCATATTTGCTCAAAGGACAAAGAGTTGGATGTCATTCTTCTTTAGTGTGTAAAAATTCAATTTTTCTTAAAATTCACAAAATTGCTATTCCCTATAACAACTGACTGCAGCATTTGTCATAATTTTTTATGCTTATTTCTGATAAAATAGCTTGGAAGAAGCCAAATAGAATGATTTGGATAGGGATTAGAGCAGTATAAATAACAGAAAAATCATTCCAAAATGTCACCAGGGAGATTGTGTTGTTTTTTTCTAAAGGCTTTTATCACCATCACATCCGAGCACTGTTTTTATATTTAATGACCAAGAAAAAGGAGTTTTCTCCTTCAAGACACAGTATCTCTGTTGCATAAGACTTTCTGAAGGCACAGGAGATGGTCAGCCAGCCGTCAAGGTCATATCAGGAAACCCTGTCCAAAGAAATATGGTCTGCATAGAGCTTAAAAGCTGGGGATGTGACAGCCTTCTGATGAGGGTGAATTTCAGCAGGAAAAAACCTGTCACTTCCCAGCAACTGCAAGGTGGTTCTTCTGGGCTGGGGTAACCAGACCCCTCTTGGCAGCTCCAGTCACTGTCATGGAACATGACAGTTCTTCCTTTCAGGGATATAAGAAGCGACTAAAACTTTACATCTCTGCTTCTGAAAACCAGAAAAAGTCAAGAGATCAGATGGTAACAAAAACTTGACTTGGAGAACCAGAATGAAAGACTGTAGTATTTTCATTCCTTTTTCTATATTACTTACCTGTTTTGCTTGCAAAGAAATGGGCTCTTGCTTTTAATCGGAATTAGGAGTGTGAAAGTTTTATCTCGCTCCCTCCTGGGGTAGTCAATGCTTTGAAAGAATAATAAAGAGCTTGTTGATTTTAACAGCTGGCAGAGGATAAAATTCAGGAAAGAATCATCTGCAAGTGTAATTAGTGCCTATGAAATACCCTTTTGCTTCTTTGTTTCATAGCTCCTCTGTGGGCAGTGCACGTGGACGAAGAGCTGCATGAGGGTATGTGCATGCTTGGACCAGGAAGGAGAATGAGAGCCCCAGGCACCACTAAAAGGCTCCTAGAGCAAGCCATGCCAGGAAACAAAAAATGCATAGCCCCCAGCACCGAGTGCTGCAGAAACCAAGCAGTTTTCTTTCTCTTAGCTCTGGAAAACAGTACTTGCAGGTCAGCACAGCTGGCAAATGGCAAACCAGTTTGGTGTTCAACTGAGGAGGAACCAAAAGGGAAAAGTGATAAAAACCACTTGTTAAGAGAGAACTTAGTGAAAGAACACACAGGATTTTCCGGCACAAACATCTGACTCCTGCCCAACCCCAGAAGAAGGGACACTTTCAAGAAGACAAACATTCTCAAGGAAGGCAGGCACACCAATAACTCATTTCTCAGGTACAAGGAGGGCAGCAGCCTCACCACTGTGCACTGCACAATCAAACGCTCATTCCTGGACCTGTTCACAAGGAATCAGAACTTTTCCCCAGCAAAACACAGGCAGTACTGAGCTCCCCAGTCATTTACCGAAAGAAAGAAAGAAAGAAAGAAAGAAAGAGAGAGAGAGAGAGAGAAAGAAAGAGAGAGAGAGAGAGAGAGAGAGAGAGAAAGAAAGAAAGAAAGAAAGAAAGAAAGAAAGAAAGAAAGAAAGAAAGAAAGAAAGAAAGAAAGAAAGAAAGAAAAGAAAGAAAGAAAGAAAGAAAGAAAGACGTATGTATAAAATAGGATTTCTCTCAACCACCTTGAGCTGTCAAAAGATATCAGCAGGCTTCTTTCTCATTTAACTGAGCTTTCTTAGAGGTTGTTTCTAGTCAAAGAAAACTGTCTGGGCTTTCTCAAGTTAGAGGAGACACTCAAGTGCCTCCACAACCTGGTTTGTCTGTTTAGCCAAGGGTGGCAGGACCTGAAGAGCCTTTCTCCAGCAGTACCACTGAAGCAGCTCCATGGTCTTTGGATGACTAAAGGTAAGAGAGATCCTCACTCACAGTGCTGCACCAGCTCTTTCCTGTCCACATCTGCCCTGTTCTTCTCTGAAATGAATAATTTAATCTAAGAGTGCAAAGGGACATTTATTGTGGATAGAAACAGGAGCATCTTGACCTTCTTCTACAAATAAATGCTGGTAGGTGAATGGCAACCACCCCTACATTCTATAAATCTCTCCACCCGTTTTTACATTAGCTAATTAGATAATTGGCAGCTGATTAAGTGCATTTATTCTACCACGCTCTTTTTGCTCTTCCCACACATCATCCTTTGTCTTGTGCTAGACATTAAGAACTGTGTGCGATTCCTACAAAAATAAACATGATCTCTGATCACATTCAGGGACTTCTAGGGGTATTTTATCTTAGAAATTGACCTGCAAAACAGTTAATAAAAAAATGTTAGGATTTTAGCTAAAGCCCAGACCACTTTGTCTGTCTCAGACTGCACTGAGATTATGGAAGCCAGTGATCACGTTTGTTTTGCAAGGCTTCAAGTTTTGGCCATTAACTCTGAACTTACCACAAAACCCCAGGAGGTAAAAGTAACACTCTTGATCACTGACATTTGAAACAATACTTTCATAAAGCAAACCTTAGGCAGCAGCTTGTCATCCCTCCCTAATCTGCAGCTTTCTTGGCCTAGCAGGGCACTATATCTGTCATATTTTAAAGGCATCCTATTTGGGAAAATGCCAAAGCATTGCTCCAGGCACTTATTTTTTTACAACATAGATGATGTAACTTCAATATATATTTCTCTGCTGTCATGTATTCCACAGTGCATTTGAGGAATCTCATTTTTCTGATTAAAGACAGACTTATTTACATTTTGGCATTTCTACAATAAAAAATTATTTGGGTCCTGGTGAACTCACAGGTATATAATGCACCACCCCAGCTCCCAAATGACTACATTGTCCAGGCTATGCACATCCTTTCCTAACAGTTATGATTTGATCACCTGCTCACCTGATTAGCAGAGACAATTCAAGCAAAGGGAACAGAATTCTTCTCTGTTAAAAAAGCCTTTCTCCCATTTCTGTTATGCAGTGTATTTCTAACCCACCCAGTGTCAGGGATCTGGGTCCTTTCTTCACACACTTTTACAGCTAGCAACCAGCTGACAGGAGGGCCAGAGCTGACTCTTTTTATTCTTAGGCATATTACTACGCAGGGCTAATTTCTTCTTTGCTCTTCAGTTACAGCTGTTGGCTCCCAACATTCTAAAAATACCTGAGCATCTCTGATCTCTCACTTGTTTTGGGAAAAGACATATTTAACTGTACATATGGATAGTTGAAAGAGAGACAAATTTAACCCAGTGCACTGGCCATGAAATGACCTATTTATGTGGTGAGTTCTTCCAATTATATTTTTCCTGAGTATCTTTTATATATATTCTATACATAACATTGAGTTGAACCTAAACAGCCTTGTTGCCTCTCCTTTAATCTCAAATGTCAACACCAGACATAAGTCTGGATGTATATGTATACCCTAGTAATAGAAAGGAGAATGACAATTTACTTGTCGTTACCATGGTCTTGTGGACTTTGTGTTGGGATACAAGAATTGTTCTCTGGCTGAAGAGCATCACCTGAGCCACAGTTCAGGAAATCAGAATAACTTATGTTTTTATAATAGACACATAGAATGGTTTGGGTTGGAAGGCACCTTAAGGATCAACTTCTTCCAGCCCCCTTTGCCATGGGTAGGGATGACACCCACTAGACCAGGTTGCTCAAAGCCCCTTCCAACCTGGCCTTGAACACACAGCTCTCATAGTTCATCATAATTTGGCTACTACCTGCCAGTGAGCTGGATGTCTCCATAAAGCATAACACCCAGTGAATTTGTTCTGAATCCCCATTCACCAGTTCGTCTCTGTCTTCCAATAACTATATGGTGAAGAAAGATAAGCTTCTACCCTGCTTTTCATGAGGTGCTTTCATTTCTCTGCATTGATTGACATAAAAATGCTACAGGTAAAATGAGGACCATGCTCATCCTCTGACAACAGCACCTGCCTTTGTCAGGATAACTGGTCTGTCATGGCCTGTTTTCAAACTAATTAAAAAAAAATACCCTAATAGTCTACACAAAGCTTGTATTATATATTGCTATTTGAGCACACCTTATTGGCTAGAAGCTTTGTTTGGAGGGGAAAAAAAAGAAGATTGTTCCTGATTATTAGGTGGTAGGTGAAATTTGACACTTGGAAAAGCAACTTTTGTTGACAATTTCTTTTTCCAGTACAACTCACATAAAAAGATTGCTCCCCAAGGGATAAAAAAAAAAATCTAAAACAGGCATAAAGGAGTTGTGATTTTATACTTATGTCATGAGGAAGGAGCTGCTTCTTAGTACTTTATTTAGTGATAAAATAATTTTTATCACTGAATCAGAAACCAAACAATGTGTACCACAATCTTCTTGGGCTGCAGTGTATCACATATCAATCCATGAGTTATTTAATTAGTGTAGCAGTTAACACCTCATGTGAGTCCTGTAGTGCACATCAGGATACCCTGCTGTGTCAGCTAACCACAGTTTGGTTCACATTTACATCACATTGCTGTTGTGGGCCATAATATCACCTCTGCTCACCTTTCAGTGAATGTCAGGAGAAGCAACTAAACTCCTTTAGCTGTCTTACCAGTTGCCACCAATTAAGTTGTTTCAGCACCTTAGTCTAAACATGTTCTGGCTTTAACACATCAGCACATCAGAGGGTTTGTTACTGTATTATCTAATGAACAGAAAGAAGCTCCTCTTGTTTTTATCCTGAAGGTAAAATTATTCATGTCCCAATCACTTCTACTACAACTATTAAAATCCCATTTCAGAAATTAAGTCCCTATTAACTTACAGTACTAAAATCACTGGAATCTAAACGGAGAGGAAATAGATCCTGTATCCTAATGGATAATAGGGAAAGACAAGGCAATTCATTCAGCTTATATGTTTTTCTCCTCTTGTTAAAAATGGCAATAACACACAGAAACATAGCTTTTGGGAAGCGAGTGATGACAGATTCATTTTAATGGAGGTTTTGTTGCCTATGTCAGGACCTAGGATTTTAGCAGAATTATAGAAATGTCAAGCACAAGGGCTATCTCACCATACTGAGAATCAGGCATCCTTGGACTATACTAGAGAAATATTTGTTTAAATTTCTTTAAGGCGCATCAAATAAGAAAGACTTTCATCCATTCCTAGGCTATAGAAAGGATGATTTGAAAGATTTGTTTAAATATGACTAGGTGGAGTCCATGTGACTTTAGGGATAGGTTTTAATATTGGACTGGATGATCTTACAGGTTTTTTCCAAGCTAAATTATTCTAAGCCTGGGCCAAATTTCATTTTTCAGACAACTCGTACAAAACATGTACAGATTGTACAATACACAGCGTAAGTTACCTAACCATGAACCTCCTCTCATCTCAGGATCATTTGTATTCATACTAGGCTCTGGTGGAGAAAGCAGCTAGCAGCTGACTACTGTAATTTCTGGGTTTGCATGTGATCAGGTATGACACACATGTTCTGCCGTTGCTGATGAAGCACTAGAACTGCACCTAGGCAAGGTACAGTCAGTACAAGGGTCTTCGAAAGCTTGTCAGCAACTGACTTAAAAATATCAAGTCATGGCAGGTGTGGGAGAGATCTGCAGCAGTGAAATTAAATGTTTCAAGTACCACAAACAAATGGCATATAAATAGGAGTGATTCTTTTGGAAAAAGTAGGGACGTGAGTGCTGCATGCACAATTCCCTTTAGGTAATAAATGGAGATTTAATGTTGATGTTGAATATTAATGAATAATAATTGATTTGACTTAGTTATCCGAGAGATCAACCCACTCATTTTTTAGCTATGGGAGTTGGTAAACCAGCTAATATGATTATCACCTTTGAGAGCTGCTATCTACCAAACTGCATAACAGGGATTGCAGCCTAATCCTAAAAGGTAGCAAGAGGACTCCTGCTGGAATCCAACCCACATCACATACCTAACATAGATCTTGCTGCCCTGGACACTGAACAGCTAGGGGAAAAAAATATTAGCTAGAACAAAATGCTTTGATAAATAATTGATTTAATATAGTTCTGTGTTAATGTATTGGTAAAATGCCTCCCAACACACCAAAGGAGCCAAGCTACAGGAAGGATATGTGCTGGGTCTTCATTTTCTAATGTGGCCACAGGACACCAGCAGTCAGGACTGGGCACAGTTAGCAAAAATAAGCCCTTGAAACCCAAATGGTCTTCCCAAACACTTCACTAAGCATGGTGAAACAAAAGAGAAGGTGGTGACTGGCTCAGGGATGACTTTTGTTACTCTTAGTATCTAAAGAACACAAATAAAGAACAGGGACATGGAAGTGGCATGGAAGCTTAAATGAAGAGAATAAGCAAACAATGAAAAATAGTAATGAGCAGTAAATGTAGCTCAGGTCCATACAAATCTTTGCACAAATATTGGGAAAATGAAAGAAAGAAGAGGAATTTTCTTGAGTTATATAAACCAGGATGAATGCAAAAGTCAAAAAAGGCAAACAAGGAGCACCTTGCCTATGTCCATGTGTAAGTAAAACTGAGCATGCAGTGTGAATACTCTCTCAGGCTAATCAAAGCAGGACAAGAGGGCTTCTTGCAAATAGGAGGCTTTTATTTCAATTTGGATGGGGAAAAATCTGTGAAAATAATGAAATGTATGCACTAATTAATGTTACAAGCAGGAAAGAAGTGCTCTTTTCTGCATTTCATCAAACAACAGAACACAGTCTGCTCTGCCAGTTGGCTTAAGAGGAACTCATATCACTTCCAACCAAGCTTACATATGGCTAAAGACAATCCCTCATATGAGAAAGTACACTCATAATTATTTGGATAAATTAAAGCAGTATTTAATTTAGGCAAATGCACAGAATTTCAAAACACTTATAATCCAAACCAAAGTTTTAGAATTAATTTTAGCAGGCTTATAGGATTCATCTGCACCTCATGGTTAACCTCTGGAACTGACAGAGCTAACTTGGGTGATACTAAGCTAAAATACACCACATGTGATACCTTTCTTGCTGAAGTGTGAGAAAAGTCTGGACAGAGAAAACCTTACCTTCTGCAGACAGGCTTTCTTTTCCCCAGAAATCTAAGCCAGTGTTGTAAGTGTTGGTTGAAGTAAACTCATTTTTCTATACAAAAACAAGTTGCCTCTCATTTTTCATGTGGTAAAATAGGTTCAGAGGTGAAGTGAAATTGAACCAGAGAACACATTTTAAGGAAAACTGAAAACAGTTAATCCATGAAATAGAACCATGTTTCATATATTTTTCTGTCCTCAATCATCACAGCAAGTAGAAAGGCTGATCTGCACCATCAGGTTTTTGTTAAAAAGATTTCTTATAATGAATGTGAAGGACTGGAAATGTGCAAGCCCCTGAAGCCTTTTGAGAATCAGAGTCAGTGACTGTGACAAATAACACTTCCATCAAAGTTATAAGAGGGTGAAGAAACAAAAATTCTCCATCACCTGGGGGGAGGAAACCACCTGCTAAAGAGACATATGTGGAAGTTTTTATGCAAGAAAAGGTGTGTGTTTCTATTTTGTGCAGAATAGTCTGAAATAGGAGATCAGCTCTTACTAGTGCTCTGCATTGCAAACATAATTTCTGTAATAGAAAGGCTGAGTCCCCATTTTCTATTTTAGGCAAATCACACTCTTATTTTTTTTTAGAAATGAGGGAATCAAAAAAAATAATAACATTTAAAGAAACGGAGAAGAATTTTTGTAATGTGAGACTGAACAGATTTGTCAAAGAAATTGTGGATGCCACATCTCTGGAATTGTTTCAGGCCAGGTTGGATGGGGCTATGAGTAACCTGGTCAAGTGGAAGATGTCCCTGCCTGTGGCAGGGGAGTTGGAATTAGATGACCTTTACATTCCCTTCCAACCCAAACCATTCTGTGATTCTGTGACTGAAGCCATGGGCTGTTTGATGCCAAATGGAACCATCAGCAAATACCTGATCAGGATATCCTCTTCATACAGCACTACCTGCAATTAGTTATTTGGGAACAGGATTTGTGATAATGGAAAGGTGGATGCAAGTTTCACTAAACAGGAATAGATATTAGGATACGCATCTATAAAATTGGCTAAATTAGCTCTAGATGATATAGAGAATTGCAACACAAAAATCTGCCTGGTGTTAGAGAGAGAAAGAAAACTGTGGTATTAGCAAATAAATAACACATAATCAACACGGGACTCTAATTATCTAGAATTTATTCTTCATCCCTCCAGGTATTAGTGTTTTAGTAAAGGGAAAGTAGCTTAGTAGCTGTTATTTTAGAAGATATGGGTCTTCTTTGTTATAATATCCTTACTCCAGATTTCATTTTCACTCTCTATACATGAGTCAGTGTGGGATGAACTGTAATTATGCCTTTTCCAATCTCTGAAGTGCAGCCATTATCCAAAGAGAACCCCACTGTGAGAATGAAGCTGACATGGTATACAAATAAGTAAGCTTTTAACATTATATATGAGTCTACCAGCCTTAAAATTTATAGTATTATTTGATTACAATGATGGTAAAATAGGCAATGCACAAAGGAGAAAAAAAGATCCTCAAAATTATATTGTATGTGATATTGATTTAGAAACATGTCTCTAATATTTGCACAAAAATTAACTGAGGAGCTCTTCACACACCATAGTACTCTGAACACCAGAACACTGAAGCTGCACCACCATTTGGACTAGTGAAAGTCTGCATTTCTGCACCATGGAGTTAGGGTAAGAAAGTGTTATCCAGATATACAGCTGAACTTTACAATTTGAAGTCCTTAGGTGGTAGAGTAAATTTAAAAAGAACAGTAAATTCAAATAATGATATATACAGTTCATTGTGGTAACACCAACAGAAGAAGCAAGAGAATGGGAGAAGTTTTTATTTCTAGTGAATAAAACCAATGAGACATTGCATTTAGTCCTTAAATAATGACATTCTGCTACTAATACCCATTTACTCGTATTTCTGCAATTTAATCCCAGGTAAGATTTTACATAAACTATGGGGCAAAACCACAGCTATACTTCATCGATTCCTGTCTTTTATCCTAAGCATTATACTACTGAAACTAGTCAATAATATAATTTTGTGATCTCAGTTCTTTGCATGTAGAGGTCCAGCAGACACAAGATGCAGCTTCCTGTGAAGCCTTGGGAGGTGGAGTTAGCACAAGGGCCTTTGAAAGTTTGCCAGAATCTGTCATGTTAGGAACAAAAAAAAGATGACAAAAAGGTGGGTGAGATTTGTGAGACTGTAAAAAAATATCTGATGAAAACAAATAAACAAAACTGATAGTTTAAGAAGTGAATTAATTCATAACAACGTGTAAATTATCTCTCCGGTTGATAATATAGGGAGCATTTTGCAGCTACTGAAAACCATTTAATGACAGTAATATCAATTTTCTGAATTATCAAACTCTTTTTGTTGCTGAACTGGAAATTCTTTGCATCAGAAAATTCCTACCTGTATGTAGTTATAATCCTACTAGAAGTCTGCCCCATTATTTGACAGGGATATATTCCTGTTCCATTAAAAAAATGGTTCTTTAATACTTACATTGGGAGTTATAGCAGCAGTCTTTCTTACACTACAAGACGGCAAATTTTACAGATTACATGCCTGATTTCCTATGGAAGAAAAGATGACACAATCTCGTCTGTCTCATCTGTGCATAATTTCCTGCCTCTTTATATCTATTCCATGTTGGCCAATTTCGGTGAAAAAATCACAAAATTACTAAATCCCACTAATTTAATGCCAACTGGAGATATGGGGATTTGAATCAGTTAATGGATGGAGGGAGAGCCTGCTCACTGACCCCAGTCACATTGTCAGACACTGGGGAATCTTCAGGGTGAGAAACCACAGAAGTAAATGTGACATTCTTTTTCTCATTCAAACCTGAACTAAAGCCCTAGGAAAGAGGAGCCACTGGGCCAGTCCTGTTGGGGCACAAAAATGCTGCCACTTTAGACCCCAGACTTGCAAATAACTAATGTGATGCTCCCACATGCTTCATGTAAACTACACCCTTGTAACAAATGCATGCTGAGATTTTACATTTACTCACGTTGAGTCTAGTCTTTTTATCATCAGTTATAATGATCTGTAAAATTAAAGAATCTAAGCAATGCTGTTGATAAGGATTAGAAGAGGGAAGGAAAAGTGTCTGAAGATAAAATAATCTGAGATTGTTGTATTCAAGAGAAGGGAGAACATTATAAAAAGGCTCTGCTTAGAAGAGAGCTTCAGATTAGAAGATTTGTCAGAGCATACACAAAAAAGCAAGTGGAACACTTGTCTGCTGCTCTGCACTGGGGCTACACGAAATTCAGAGAACAAAATTTGCTAAAAGTCTGGAGAAAATCTCACACTAGTTGAAATTTTTTGCCCAATCTCCTCTGTCACCATTAAGAAGACATACAAGATGCATTATGAAATTGTTCTGGATTTCAGCAAATGTAATGTCACATTTCCACATTCAGTTGAATGAAAACACAAACAGAGGGTCCCTGTTGAGATTAAAAAGCAACTAAAAAACTCCGATAGCAGCAAATATGAAAGAATACGATTTTTTTACACATTAATAAAGGTAAACATGAATCTGTTTCACATAGTCCAATATTAAGAATACTTCAGCACTTCACAAATTTTCACTTTTTTTGTGTATGCATGTACATACAAATGGAGTCATGCAAAAAATTCTCAGTATGCAACTTCTTTTTCTGGTTGCAAATAATAATTTCTGGATTGAAAAAAACCCCAAACAACTACAGTATGTTAGTACAGGGGGGAATGGTATATTCACATATGCATATATATTCATAATTTGCTATAGAATGCTCTTTAAGTACTACACATGTACAAACACAAATGTACCTGTGATGTATATACACTGGAACCCAGAAATGCAAGCATTCATAAATCTGATGTTATTATAATAGCATGGATATTTTACTTTTTTTGTGAAGAGGAAACACACTGGTGGTCCAAACGCAAAGCACACTTTGAACAGGCAGAAAAAAGAAGCAGCTTTAAGTTCTTCTGAAGGTCTAGTTAATATCTGACATATTTCTGACACCTTTGCAGGGCTGAGTTACCACACACCTTTGACACACCATCTGCTGCTGCCTCAGTTTTATTTCTAGAGGGTGCTGATGGGGGTTACCTGCAAGAGATGGGGAATATGTGGTGCCCACAAAAAGGTGATGATACCATTAAGACGCCGGAAGAAGTTGATACTGGATTAGCTGGCATCTGCATCCCTGCAGGATGGGTATTGACACACCTCTTCCCCTTTGCCAATTCCTTTCTCAGATCTCTGTTTATCAGATTTTTCAGACTCTTTTTGATCCTGACTTGAAGTTTTTTCCTAATTACATCCAGAGAATGGCACAAACCACCCTACCCCAAGAATGCTACTAGTAACAGACTGGTTTTCAGCCTAAGAGAAAACAAGAAAACCCACAAAACAGAGAGGAAAAAAAATGGCCCATGCACAAAACTATTGCTTTTGCCACAGTTGTTCAAACGGAGCTGGAAACAATGAAAACAGGGCCTTCACCTCAGTGGTACGCCATGGTACCACATAAAAACCTCAGCCTCATTCCCAGGGCTGAATGCTGAAAGGGAAAAAGCTGAAGTGTGGCTCATCAGTGTGCTATATAGCAGCAAGAATAGGAGCTAATGTATAGCTCAGCATGTTAATTAGTGGAACATTGATTGCAAGCCCTGGGAAATGACAGAAGAAATAATTTCTCTTTGAATTTAAAAGTGTTGTAAACTTGTGCCTGAGGATTATTTAACAACAGATTTCCTTCTATCAGATAAGTAATAATTAAACACTTTAAAAGGCAGAAAAATTTCAAAATTTTAAGCATTAATATCTAGTTTAACTGGATCACTCTAAAAGTCCATACATACCCTCAAATAAAAATACTTCAGTTTTCACAGCAGAGAAAAGAACACCATTGGGAAGAAAGGGATATATTCACTTTGGAATAGAAGGATTTAAAATTCAGTTCACCTACATCAGGTCCCAAACAATTGGAAGAAACATTTTCATATTTGTCCTCAATAGATTTTAGTTTGATTTTTAGTTGCCTGCAACCTGAGGTTTCCAGCAATTCTGACTGACCCCCAAATGTGAAGCACAATGCTAAATGCCTGAAAGATGCCCTCTGGTTTCTCTGGGCATTTCCCCATGTCTTGACACCACTCCAACAACAATTTACCCACAATGGCAACCCTCTGGCAGTGCTCCCTCTGCTCCAGGGGTGAAAGATACTGCCTCTTCTCATGGCCAGCATGTATTTTTTCCTGTATGCCAAATATACCTGTACAGGTGATCTAATGGGGAAGGCTTGGTTCCTTCATGAAAATCAATGTCTGAAGAACTCTGCAGAAAAACATGTATGGTTTCCACTCAGGTTTGACTGTATTCTAAATAGGAACCTCGGACTTCGAAATCATGTCAGCCCTACCTCTTCCTACCAATACATCCTGAAAGGATTTATGGAAAACTCCATCTGCCCACACGTGGCACCTTACGCACTCTTTCTCTCCTGAAACAACTCCACCAATGGAGTATCCTGCTGCATCAATGCTTTGTGCTTCCTTCCCCAGTACATGGACCAAACTCCACAGGGAAAAGCCTAAAAGTGAATGTAAAGAGCTGATACCTTCATCTTTAACTACTCAAATATTCATAGTGGTGGTGTTTCTCTTCAGCCTTTTTCCAGCTCTTCCCGTTCTCCCTTCCCCTTGCTCTGATCTATCTCACTCAGGCTTACAAAGAGCCATGTATGTCTTGGGATAAAGAAGTAATAAATTAAGGAACAAATAGTACTACCCAAGGAAGCAAAATCTCCCAGGAATGGATATCCATTATTTATTTCATACCGTCAAAGTAATAAGTGCTTCTAGTCTTTCATGATATTGCTTTAAAACTGTCTGCTACATGAGTTCTATGAAAAAATTAAGATATCCATTACACTAACAGCCCTTAGTGCTTTCCTATTCTGTTTTCAAAATACTTTGTAAGCATCATATTAATTATATGGTATACATTAAACTCCTTGCAACAAACAGAGAAAACTATTGTTTTCTTTCACCTAGAACATGGCATATAGAATAGGGATAATATGAAGGAGTGGCTTCAAGGAAGGTCACAAAGATGATCAGAGGGCTGGAGCACCTCTTCTGTGAAGGCAGGCTGAGGAAGTCGGGGCTGTCCAGAGAGAATGCTCCAGGAAGACCTTAAAGCACCTTCCAGTATCTGAAGGGGGCTTTCAAGAAAGTTGGAAAGGGACTTTTTACAAGGACAAGTAGTGGTAGGACAAGAGGGAATGTCTTTAAATGGGAAGAGGTTGGTTTAGATTAGATAATTAGGAAGAAATTCTTTACTCTGACAGTTGTGAGGCACTGAAACAAATTGCCCAGAGAAGTTGTAGATGCTCCATTCCTGGAAGAGCTCCAGGTCATGTTGGATGGGCTCTGAGCGGCCTGATCTAGGGGAGGGTGTTCCCTACCCATGGCAGGGGGGTTGGAACTGGGTCATTTTTAAGGTCTCTTCCAATCCAAACCATTCTGTGACCATGGTTCTAAGACTGTCACAGCATCTCTTTTATTTTTACTGTATATTTTGAACAAAATGTCTCAAAAGCCAGCCTCAACCATAGCCTCTTCTGCTTACCTGTTTCTCTCAAAGGTAGAATTAATGTGTGTGAGGCATCTAGACTCAGACATCTCTGCTCTTTAAAAAGTGCAGATCCATAAGGCATCTGGGGTTCACTGCCATCCTCCCAGTCCCTCCTCCTGCAGGCCATCATGGTGTTCACTGGGAAGAGGGGCTGCAAATCCCAACCACAGGCACTGCTGCTTCTGTGGGTAGCAGATACCCGGGTCATACACGGAGCGCTTTCATCTGCCAAGCTGTTAAATTATATTTGCCTGTACTTATGTATGCAAAACACTGGGTGCAATTTAGCTTGAAGAATATATTAAAGCTAATTAGACTTCATATTATAAGAGGTGAAATTCTGTCACCAGTTCATGTTTAACCACTGCTGTTCCCATTGTCATTGCTGCTGACTCCTCCAAGCGTTGGCATTTTTGAGGATCAAAAGTGACAACAACTCTGGCCCAAAAACCCTGAAGAAGGCAAAAAATCCAGTATGCTTTTGCATGAATTTTTTCACTGAAATGTGGAAGCTGGATCACTTGAGTAAAATGGAGTATCTTTCCTTTGATTTGCTTTGAATGGGTGGGGATTTACCCATGCAACTCCCTTTAAATTCATGGATGAGTACTGCCATGCAACCAGCAATTGTACCATCAGCTACCATTCTGCTTAACTTTTAAGTAAAATAACACTGAGTGACCCTACAGTCAGGCTTTTTATTGTCTCCAAACTCAGAAATACTCACAAAAGCCTACAGCCAATATAAGCTTTATTACTTTTTTGCATCTTATGTCCCTTTCTGCCTACAGAGTGACACTTGAGATTAAAAATTCTATTAATTACTATTCTCTGTATATCTTTCAGAGACTATTCTAACTAAAAGGAGTAAAAATGTAGCTCAGAGAGGAGCAATGTTCAATATTATAGTAAAACTATCTGATTAATAGAAGAGGACCATATGAGACTGCTTGGACAGCTCCTTCAATTTCAGACCTAGCCTTGTTGTCCTGACACACATAGAACACTACAGCATGGAGTCACCCCATCTTGTTCCTTCCTTCTTGCAGCAAGTTTTGATCTCCAAGACTGTGGTTATAATTTTAGTTACTACATTGATGAGTTTAGAAATAGTCTATGGTCTTTAAAGGTGCTATTGGGGCATTTTCCTCCTCTGACTTGCATCTAGTAAATTAAATTTTTCTACTTAGGTGTTCGTGCTGTGCTTTTGTTTTCAGAATAGCTAATGAAATTAAGTGACCTCTTAGAAATGCTTCAGTGTCTTCCAGAGTAAGATTAAATGAATGAAAGAATATTCTTAACATATAAAATAGGACAGCTAGGAGGGATAAATGAAGAGCTGAGGCACATTCACACAAGACTGTTGACATCCTATACAAGCAAACACATGTGGACTCCAGGTTGGTGACTGTCTTAGACAAAGACGGGAGTTATAAGTACTATAATTATTTCCCAAATTCAGAATAGTGATCTACTACAGCAATTCAGATACCCTGGTAAGGCTTAAGGGATAAATTCTGGCCTTATAATCCTACCATGGGATATAGTGCACAAAAAAAAATAAATCAGAGAATGGAAGCAGTTTTAATGCCTTTTGAGACCTCTGGCAATGTCCAGGCTCTCTCTGCTGCAGTTGCTATATGTCTGCCTGTATCTCTGCAGCCCACAGAAGGGTAAGAAATAGAGCAAAATAAGACTCTTCCATAAAGCAGTGATAGAATTAACTTGAAATGTGTCTTTCACTAGCACAGCTAACTTTTTGTTCCTGGACCTTACAGTGCTTATCCTGGTTTTAGACCTCTGTCCCTTCACCAAGCACAAAGGTGATATTTCAGAGATAAATCAACATACAGAATTAGTGAGCACATTATTAAAGTAAAGAAAAAAATATTATCCTCTTTCAGCTTATAATTTAGTACACTTCAATGAATAAGAAGTCAGGAGGCATAATGCCACAACTTGCATGGTAGAAAACATGAACAATAGTTTGATAAGAATTTATTTTGAGGAAAAGTGTGATGCCTTTGTTTTAATTCAAGTGATAACTTTGACTTTTTGTGACTCTAGTAATTGTACAAAGAATATGTCAAAGCAATAAAACAAGATCATAGGCTCCAAGTCTCATGGGCTTATTGCTAAAGCCTACTGAAAGTACACTGGTACAGTTCAGAGCCATAATAATTCAGTACTGTTCCCTTTGTGAGGTGATTTGACATGAAAAGAGCTGTGCTAACCCATTCAGTTTGGCATGGGTGATGGTTTGAAACAATTAGTCTTCTTTCAGAGAGACTAGAAAATAACCAGAAAGGGGTAAAACTGAAGACTTTAGTCATAACTGACCTGGGCCTTAATGGAAATAAATTACCCTGGGAGAAAAGCTCGAATATATTCCTCACATTGAAAACAAGTGAATTTTTAAACTAATTCTGGTACTTTTCCATTTACTAGGTGGAAAAAAGGTAATAATCAAACTCCTATATTCAACTTATTTTCTGGGAATTTATTACTGCTGCATAGTAATAACTTATTTATTATTGTTAACAATTTTGTACATATTAAAAACAATTACTTCAGTTTAAGGGCAACAGAAATAGTAAATCAAATCTGTCTTTCATTTTTGATGTTATTTGCTGAGGACTTTGTAGCCATAACTCTACAGCTTGTCCAGAAGTTAAAAGGTTGACTAAATAGCACTCTTGAGTGTTTTCATGCTTCCAAATGTCAAGTACTTCACAGTTCATGTGACCATAACCAGGGACAAGTTTACCTTTTTCTGACAATCAGGGCTACAGACCAAGAAACCCAGCAATTTACTAAAATGCATCCACCTTACCGATGTGTAAATTATGAGAAAGCAACAATGGGTCATATCTGAAAAAGCTGGTGAAATTTTTCACATCACTTCATGAAAAATCAGATTTTAAGCAGTGATGAATTTGTTGTAATGACAGAGGGTGAAAAACTGGCACCAGCTGATCTCTTTTAATTAATTAAGGAGGATAACTTGGAACAGAGATTATAAACAAACCAAATCAAAAATTCATTTTCCATAGTTCTTCTGCTAACAATCAGAAATAGCTGCCAACCAGAATACTTTCATGGATTTCAATATTAGAAACCTGGCTCAAGAAAGCTGTCTTCCATACTGAGCAATGGGAATAAATCAATCAGTCTGTGGCACACTTCGCCTTACAGGGCCTTCTTCTGCCACTCATGCGAATCACTGATGCCCATGGAACTGTACATGCACAAAATTATATGAGAAATTAATCATCTCCAGTATGCCCACCATGCCCCCAACATTAGCCCACCATCCTGAAAATGCTAAACCATCTTCCTCAGTCATCTCTTGAGCCTTTGCAACGGTGATGTGTTTACCCTTGCCCCATTTCATTGGGTAATAACAAATAATTAGGAAATAAAATCTTTTTATAGCATCTTTCATTGAAAGACCTCTCACATAGCCTATCACAGAAGAAAGGACATTGCGAAATGTCATGAAGAAGGCTCATCAGACATACCAAGTCAGGTCCTGTTCTTCATATGCTTCCTGTCTCTCCCACTCCACAGTTGGTCCTCCATACACCTTGAGTGGTTTTTGAAATGAAAAGTAAGGTTTTTCAAGCTCACAAAAACTGAAAATCAGGAAAAGGAAAAAAATAATATTATAATTAATCAGACTGACAAAATACAGGACATTGTACTCATGACACAGCCTGCATATGTCTAAGTGTTGCATTATCCTCTCTGTGTTGGCTGGTCCTGGTCTTGTTTGTAGTTGACATGAGCGTTGGCTGGAGAACACAACACAAAAATCTAACAAGACCTTGTTGATCTGCCTTCCACAAACAAACCCATCCCTCCAAATGCCTGGGTCAGGCATCTTCCCTTACTGCTCTGGTTTACACCTTAGCAGAGCTTTGAGCTTCCAAGACTCAAAGGTGTAGCACAGGAAGACCTTATCTGTTAGGTTTCCTCTGTTCTGAAACACAGTCAAAAAGGAATAGCAAAAAATAATTGCATTTTGATAGGTACACATCAAATTGGATGAGAAAGTGTAACAACTCCAGTCCTGACTTTTCTGTTTAAAACTTGAGGAGAAACTATAAAAGAGAAAACTAAGGAGGCAGGAATAAAAGAATTGTAGTTTATAAGTGGCCTGAAACACAGCTGCATAATACAGGATATACTATATGCTTGCTTTAGGGTAAGAGCATAGAAAAAATGCAAAGCTCCACTTTCAACAAGGAGATAAGCACGTCCAGAGAAGATTTATTTGCCTCTCTGTCTATCAGTGTTATGCTTTAGCACCCTTGACTGCTGTCAAGAGATTCCAAAGGCAAAGGATCTGATGTCAGTGCCAAAAGAGGACTCTCCTCATGTATTGCTAAGCACTAAGTGTTTAGTACTCCTCAGAATCAGATCCAACGTATTGAAACACTGTCTCAAATGAAAAGCCATGAAAATTGCACTTGCCATTAACATGGCTGAGTTTTGAGAAGAAAAAACTGAAGTCCCTTTTGTGTATCTTGGCATTTCTGTCCACAGATAACCTGTGATTATTTGCCTTTGATATTATAAGACTCTAAACCAGCAGGGAATCCACTTCTTTTTTCGCTGGTGCTTCAATTGTGAATAGATCACAGAAAGAGGCAGGAACAGCTGCTATTTCTTCCCTCTTGGTTGGTGACAGAACTCGCATTTTATTATAGGGTTGGGATGAAAAGCTGATCTTCTCAGAGTATATGTTCCTGGGTTGGTATGTGCAGATGCACTCAGGAGCTGATACCTTATGAAAATTATTCTATCTCAGTGCTGATGTCACAGCACTTTACAGTACCACTCCGAATAATTACCTAAGGTTATCACACAGTTCATAGATTTTCTCTGACTTTGATGAAAAAGAGACACTACAGAAAAAGGCAATATTACCTCAGGGACAAAAAGAAGCTGCAGCCACTGACCTTTGAGATGTTAAAATTATCAAAAAAATTCCCATTTCTCAGAATTATAATGAACTTCCTTTCCTTACACTGCTTATTTTTTCTCAGCTCATAATTTATTACTGTATTAAAAAAAAAAATAAGTGCCTTCTAAAGAGAGAGAGGACTCATTTGGGAATATTTCATCCGACATAAATAGATAGGCTGCAGTAGCTGTGCTTCATCCCCTGGGTAAAAGGCAGCCCCACGTGAGATCTGTCTTGAGCTTTGGGTTTGTTTTCCCTTCTTGCTGTGGGCTCTGCACTGGCTCTGTAGGCTTCAAACAGGAGGCCCCTGAAGAGATTCATCTCTACCATTTTTGCTTTTGCTATTTTGTGGAGATGAGATTGTTCTTTTGGCGAGATCATTTATCTTTGTGATGGAGGTCCTGATTTTCAATTATACTTAGGCCACTTTGGAGCACTCTGGCAGTGTAATGGGTCTTTAGAATCATCTCAGATCACATTTGCACCCCCTTTAAAGCACTTCTGCTCTGACGGAATGGTATTAGATGATTGTTGAGTACATGGGCATCAGATTTGTAATGGTTTGATTAACTGACAGCTATGTAACTCTCTTTTGAAAATGACATGAACATTAAGATCTCACAGGTAAGGATACCAGAGCAGGATATATCCAGTATTTGTAAGTGGATTGATCATCTAATACAGGTGCAATAGCAGCCAAGAGTGTGCCTGTGAACAGACTAAATACAAAATTATGCCTCAAATGGCATATCAGTGAAAACAGTACTGACTGACGCAGTGATGGGCTTTTGGGAGAGCTTGTGGATTGCAGTGAAGGCAAAGGTACAGAACAACACTAGAATTTGGAAATCCTGGCTTGGCACTTAAAGCTCTTCTGGCTCCACAGTGAGATTTTTGTGAACAGAAAATCCCTTCCAGATGGCAGTCACTGTCCCCCACTACTTAAGTAATAAAACCCTTTGTTTTCAAAGGGTAAAACACCCTTCATAAATAAAAAAGGGTGGGTGTTGATTGGTTGGATTTTCCTTAAAACACTTAATTATATGTGTATATTTGGAGATGAGTGCCCAAGATTCCAATAGAGATAGTGAAGAACTGGGGCTCAGTGGCTCAGTGCCATTTGAGATGCCCTTAGGCATCCTGCCTGCATCCTAGTTACCAAGTGAGAAATCTGAATGCTTCCTGTAGGTCCTGTTCATATCTACCAGCACTCCACAATGTCTCAGGTACCTCATGACATCTAAAATGTCATGGATGGTAACTGTGAGCAAGATGTCCCGGTTTAATAGGTTTAATCTGATGCTAAGCAAACCAGAATCAATTTCATTGAAATAGGGTAATTAGACCTTATGAACCTATGCATGAAACATCTTGGTCCTTCTCACAGGGAGACAGGCCATCAGAAAAACCACACATGTACACATGCCACCTTATAACTGCTCTGCCTAGCAAAACTCCACCTGGAGCTTCAGTCTTTGTGAGGACAAGAAGTAATGGGCCACAAGACACAAATCTCCAAGAAAAAAATTCTGCAGTTGCAATACTTGCAGAACTGTTTATTCATCATAAGTTATATATGAATTTCATTACCTTTAAAAAGCAAGTGCAACTTTCTTGTCTGGCTCTGTACAGGATTTGCTGTTGGCCATTAATGAATCCTGATTCCCAGAAGAACCAGAAGTCCCTGGACATAAAATGACACCACCATTTGACCTTGGGCATTATCCATGTACTTGATGTACAGATATGTCCTAAACAAAGAGCCAACTTATAAAAATTAAAAAGATTCTATGAAAAATGCTGACTACTAACAGACAGAGCTGATCCATGCCAAGGCTTTATATCACGGATAAGCAGCGTATGAAGCACTTGTCCTCTTACTAGAATGTTAATCTATTAATATGATCCAAGTGACATTTAGGGAAATGAATAGCCCATTATTCCATAGGGGTCTCATTAAAGATAGCCTCTTCTGAGGTTGCTCAGTAGCAAAGTTTGTAAGTGGATTAGTAGGAGGCATGGAAAGAATGAATGAACTTCAGTGATTGCTCCTTATAATGACTCCAGGTAATTAAAAAGGCCAGATCTATCTGGAGAATTCTACATCTAATAGTGGTCTAACAGTATTTTAAAAACATCTAACAATGAAGTTAATTGAGCTTTAAAATTCATGTAGCTGGTCCTTCCATTAACAAGTAGCTTTTATGTGATGGAGGAATTAGAAGTTAAATATTGTCTCAATAAGTCTTCAAAGACGTTTCCTATTTTCTGTGTTGGCCATTGTTAATTAGTAATGTTTATGCAAATTATAGTGCCAAAGCCTTTTCAGTTTCAGAAATGTTACCCTGAAAACTCATTAACTTTCAGCCACCATGTTCATGAAAATGTACAAGGCAAAATGGGTGCTGAAGGCAGTGCTGCAAGCTGAGTACAAATCCAGGCACTAAGAGGACATGGTCAGGTTCGGGAAGGCATCACTGTTTCCTGCCTTCCCCTGGGAGAACGAGGGGAGAGACAGTATTCACTGGTTGTCCAAATAGCAGGTTTTATTTTTAACCTGGGTCTCAGTAGAACAGCATTCTCTATATGTAAATATTTAAAGTGGAGAGCTCAGCTGAACAGATGAGGATCTGATTTTCTTGGGTGGGATTGACTTCATTTAACTGCTACGTTCGTATATCTTGGAAGTGTAATGAAGCAGACCTTTCTGAGAAAGTACCTGAGTTCCTCAGACAGTCAAAATGAGAAAGAGAAATGGCTTTAAGGCCACTAGAGAAGGTCATGCACATCTAACTCCTGTACTCAAACTTGTAAGAATTTGCTCTGGAAGTTTTTACAGTCACTGTTTGCTTATTCCACCCCCTTATGACTCTGAGCAGGTACAGGAAATCATATCAAGAACCATCAAACTAGTAATCATAACAATAATAACATGTAACTTTCCATATATTTCTGTATTTTAAGAAAAGCTGTTGAATGCCATCCACTACAGCCATGCAGTCTCATAGACAGCCTAGCAGCAGCAACAAGGACACTGAGCTCTGGAGGCCCAATCACACTAAGCATCAGTCAAGCTACATCTCCTTGATGTGCTCTTTCCAGAACCTCAGAGGCAACCAGACCCATCCAGACCCTCAACCTGTTCCTCTGACTCCAAGGAAAAGTCAATACTTACCTGACTGCAACTGCATTAAAAAAAAAAAAAAAAAAAAAAAAAAGTGGCTCTATTTGTTACCTTTTTTTTTTATTATTATTTTCACCATCTCAAGACTTCATGCATTTTTGTCTTCTGTACTGCCATCTTTCTTTCAAACCTTCTCTGAAAATATCTGTCTTCCATTTCTCTGTTTAATACTCTTGGTATGTTTTATCATTGCAAAACATTTTGAAACACATTGTGCATGAAAGACACTGTCCTGAGGAAGGGCCAACTCACACTGTGCTGTTTGCATAGAGAGCATGAAGGAGGAAGAGCAATAAAAGAGCAACTTAATTACTTTGGAGCTGCAGTGCTTCCTGCTGCCACGGCCTCTGCATGAGGTCCTGACGCAGTCACCAGCACTGGTGAGTGAGGCTTGATTTTGCTGACAACTCCTCTGGTGCAGCTTTGCCCAATGTCACTGAGCAGCTCATAGAAAATGAACAACTCACAAAGAGTGGCAGGACACCAGTGATGTAGCCCAGGCTAAAAAACTTACAGAAACAGCAGTGACCTCCAAAGAGCACAAAAGCCTTTCTACCCTCTTCCTCTTTTTGCCCTGTTCGCTCCTCTGCTGAACAAATCATAACCTCTTGTAGCAGTGCTGTTCACCTCCCCTTGAGAGGTGCTTTATCCAGGAAAAGAATGAAAAATCAGAGCACAGCTGTAAAAAATAATTCTCACTTGTTACCTAAGTACTTGTATTTTTTGTACCTGAACAAGCCAGGATGACATGACCTAGCCTACATTGCATATGTTGAGATTGTGAGACACAGTGGATAGACCTGGATCAGACTTCTCAGTTTCTTCCAGAGCCAAGGATTACTAGTGACTATGTCTGATGCTGTGGGATAAGCACATTCATCAATAGGAAGCATTTAAGAATTTTCTCATTCTTCAGTGGATTAGGCTTTGAGCAAAAACCCACAAAAGTAATACAAGTCCAAGCGATCATAGTTTGTTTCCTTTAGAAAGCACTGAGCTTTTTTCTGGCCAGTCCCAGCAACAACATGCCTGGCTTAGCAGCCACTTCAGCTCTGTTGCATTTGCCTTTCCTTTTGTTCTTCTCCCTGTTTGACCTTGGGAAAATTCTTGCTGTCTGTCCCAGGCTGCAATTCCACTGCTGGAATAACTGAGCTGTATCAGAAACATTTCCATTGACTTCTTCCTTTTTTTCAAGATTCAATTATTTTGCTTTACCACTTTTGGTTCTCTTATCTCCTTAGAATTTTGTACCTAGGTACTTATCTATATGCAAAATCATTGTTGAGGACTTCAGTGCACCATCTGTCTCTGTTTATATCCAGTGACATCCCAGACACACGGCTTGTACCAGTAAGTCTATACCTCTAGTCTCAGTATACAAATAAGAAAGGATATAGCAAATTCTCTGTATTTTTTAAAATGGTTCCAGCAGGATTATTCACTTCTAATCTAACCATTGCCAGTACTGTAGTAAGTGTCTACAACATTTCCTTCCCCACAGTTTCAACAGGCTTTGTGTGCTATTTCCACAGAAGTTAATGTAATCAGCAAGTTCACTGTCAAATGTGCCCTTTTCTGCAGTGGCTGCACGTTGAAGTGAGCCAGTGGTCTGCTTCCAGGTTAGGAATATCATAGCACTTACTGATATTCTATTCTTTTTTTTTGTTCATATGCCATGCATGTGACTCTGAAAAGCCAAACCTAAACAAAAAAACCACCGCAAACACACAAAAACATTGATTTCCTTTTTCATAGGTGAAATATGGAGAATTTTTGCCACTTGAAAGTCAAACCCATCTCTTGTATGTCACTGCACTCACTGGTTATTATCAAAGATAAATATGGCTCATTCTTGGGAATGATTTTTTCTTTAAGCTTTGCCTTTTTCCTACTTATTCATATGTCTTGTTCCTCCAAGACTGACTGTTTCATGCCATTCCAAGTTACTCTTGCACTGAAACTGTGTGGACTGTATCAAAGAAAGCACATGTCACAGAAGTGCCTCCGCAGCACATTATGGACTGCACAGCTCCCTAAGAGCAATTTAAAATGAAGAACAACCTTTTCCAACATCCTTTCAGAACTGCACATGGACATTAGCCAGACACAAGACTGAGCTGCAGAGGGTGCATTAAACTCCCCATCTGCTCTTCACAGTGCTCATTGCTGATGTCTAACCCACAGTAAAGTCATTTGGCCAAAAAAAAGCCATAGTGGATGAGACAAGTGTACCAGAAGCCAAATGAACACTTCTTTCCTCAGTGTCCATGTAAGGAAATGTGTCTGACCCAGCCAACATTTTCTCAATATTTCACCCCAGAACATGTGGTATCTGTAGGTAAGTCATTCTCCAAATGAACTAGGGAAGCCAGGTTTTGTTCTCATTTACGCTACCTTATTATCTCAGTTGATCTTAGCACAACTATTAATTCACTCCAGCATACAAGATGTCAAGAGTATCCCTGAGGGTCTCAGCAGACAGCCAAAAACTTGTCAGAGTTTTCAAAAGTCATCTGCAAGTTTCCACCTTCCAGGAAACCTCTTTTCTAACCCACTCCTTCCCTGGGTCCAGTTCCCGTTACGGTGCCACGATCTCCCCCCTCTGCAGACACTCTGCTCCGAAGGAGCCGGCATTTCCTACGGGCAGCTCTGCCCGGTGGGATATGGACTTAATAAGGGATT